>PVHX01023142.1:0-26315 GCA_004024805.1 Geosciurus inauris
GCGGAGTTCGTGAGGCCCCCCGAGGTGCGCCCCGCCCCGCCCCGCCCGCCCCGGCCCGCCCCGGCCCGCCAGCCGCCCGGCCCACCGCCTCTTTTTGCGCCCAGGGGGGCAGCGTGTTCAGCATCATCACCAGGATTGAGGTCACCCGCTTCCAGACCCTGGGAGTCTGCCCCGAGGTGAGGCAGTCACAGTTGTCCTGGGGAACCCTAAGCCAGCTGCGGGGGTTTGGTCTCTGACTCCGTGGTCTCCTCCCTAGAGCATAAGGGTCCACAGTGCCACCTGCCATTCGGACGAGGACTGTGTGGCCGGGGAGCTGGACATGCTGGGCAACGGTCAGTGTGCGCCTGCGAGGGCACTGGGGAAACAGAGCAGAGCTGCCCCTCTAGCAGCTTAGCCACCCTCCTCCCGCAGGGCTGCGAACCGGCCGCTGCGTGCCCTATTACTCGGGGGCCTCCAAGACCTGTGAGGTGTCCGGCTGGTGCCCAGTGGAGGACGGGGCCTCTGTCAGGTGTGCAGGGCCCAGCCACCCCCTGCTCTGCTCCTTTCTCTTGTCTGAGCTGAGTCCAGATGGGCAGGGGAGGGCAGTGGTTCTGGGAGGGGTGACTAAACCTGTCTGTGCCTCCTCAGCCAATTTCTGGGTAAAATGGCTCCCAATTTCACCATCCTCATCAAGAACAGCATCCACTACCCCAAATTCCAGTTCTCCAAGTAAGAGCCAGCAGGGCATGTGACTGATGGGACCACTGTGGAGGGGCTCCTGCCTGGGGACACAGGCCTCTCTGCCTTCTGCACTTCTCAGGGGTAACATCGCAGGCCGCACGGACGACTACCTCAAACACTGCACTTTCGACCGTGTCTCCGACCCCTACTGTCCCATCTTCAAGCTGGGCTTCATTGTGGAGCAGGCAGGGGAAAACTTCACGGAGCTGGCACACAGGGTGAGGGCGGTGGGCGGTGAGGCTGGGCAGAGCCTGCCCCTCAGGAGGACATGTCTCCTGCCTGGGCCGGCCTTGACCGCATTCAGGCAGGAGAAACTAGAGCAGCCAATCCACCTGTGCATGTACCTGCTCAATTATTGATATCTGCCCACTGGCCTCTAAGGCTGGACATCCACCTGCACCCTGCATGCTGGCCTTGCCAGGCCACAAGGGTCCCCTGCCACAAGCCCCCCCCCAGGGCGGTGTCATTGGGGCTGTCATCAACTGGGACTGTGACCTGGACCTGTCTGCATCGGAGTGCAACCCCAAGTATTCCTTCCGGAGGCTGGACCCCAAGCACACCTCTGCCTCCTCAGGCTACAACTTCAGGTACCCATGCTCAGGACGCCTGGGTCCAGGAGATGGACGGTGCCATTGCCCTGGCCCCGAGGAAGGGTGTACAGGCAGCTGGGGCAGCAGTCACTCCTTCCTAGGTTTGCCAAGTACTACAAGGTAAACGGCACCACCACCCGCACACTCATCAAAGCCTACGGAATCCGCATCGATGTCATTGTGCATGGACAGGTACCGCCCCCTGGGGCTGACAGCCTGGTCACCTGGGTTGACCTGCCCCACCCTCCCGTGAGCCCTACTCCTGCTCCGAGCAGCTGTGCCTGGTCTCAAAGCAAGCTGCTCCCCAGGCAGGGAAGTTCAGCCTGATTCCCACCATCATCAACCTGGCCACTGCTCTGACCTCCATCGGGGTGGTAAGGAGCCCACCTGAGGACTGGGTGGGGTGGGGGGTCTACAGGCCCTTACCCACTGGTGTCTGCTGACCTCAGGGATCCTTCCTGTGCGACTGGATCTTGCTGACATTCATGAACAAAAACAAGGTCTACAGTCACAAGAAATTCGACAAGGTGTGTACAGGACGACAGCCCCCCAGGAGCTGGCCTGTGATCCTTGCCCTTGCCTTGGGCCAGGCCCCTCCCCACCCGGGCACTGCTCCCAGGCCCAGACACCCAGCCCTCTGTCAGGCCAGGAGGGCTGGCAAGGGACCAAGCAAGCCCCAGCTGCCTGGCCCCATGGCCTTGCCCTGTCTCTGCCCTGTCTGAGCAGATGGTGGATGCCCTGGATCAGCGTGCTGGGCTGCCCACCTCTGGGCTGGCACAGCAGGACCCCACACCGGCAGACTCTAGCGGCCTGGCCCAAGTCTAGCTGTGTCCTCACTGCTGCAGCTCAGGACCCTGCCAGAGCCCAGCTGCTTTGGCAGCACCGAGGACCCGCCCACCTCAGTAGCCAAGAGTCACTATGAAATGACTTGTGGAAGGACCTCATTCCTGTCCCAGGCCCATCTCCCCACTCTCAGGGCCTGCCAACTCCCCCCGCAGTGGACACCCACAGAGCTTGTTGCCTTCCTTCCTATTTACTGTCTCACAGCCTGCTGGGACCGCCAGTCAGAGCCGAGATCTGAGGGGCTCTGTCCCTGCCCTTGGGGCACACACCTACAAACGCTGTAACCCCCAAACTGCCCAGCCCTGTCCCTTAGAAGCCGCAGCATGCCGAGTCCAATAAACCTGTGCTTGGTGCCGTCTGGCCTTGTTTTTTGGGGGTAAACCCAGCAGCCCAGGGGCTCTGCTGGCTCACTGCCCAAGATAGGGGTCATCTCCCTTATAACCAGCCTGGGTACAGAGAGCACAGGGCAGAGCCATTGCTGGCACCAGGGATGCTGGGGCCTGAGGGTAATGTGGTCTCCACAGCCTCAAGGGTGCTGTGTCCGTGTGGTGGCGCCTGCTGGACTGAGACCAGGATGTGGCTCTGTGGTGAAAGCATGTCTAGGGAGAGGCAAGGTGCTGTGCAGGGTGCCCACGACAGATGGCACCCCACCCACAGACCAGCACACCAGAGTCTCAAGATGGCATGTCACTTCCAAGGCCACAGAGCTGGGAAGACCTTCACCAGTCAGGTTACCCCACAGCAAAGTGGTCTTTCCGAGTAGTGGGAAGAACACTGGCTCCCAACACTCATGCGGCTCTGGCCTCCGTGGGTCATCAGACACCTGTGACATCCTTGGTGTTGCGCTCACAAGAGTTCTCTAGTTCTGGAAAAAGTGGCCTTTCCACTTGGGTCCCTGGCTACAGATCAGGAACCAGGGCCAGAAGCTCAGGCTTCTCGTCTGTTGTGCCCAGCTGCCCTGTCCTGCTGTACCCTTGACCGTCCGCCTTGCCCCTCCCGTCTCCCCCAGCTTCACTTCCAGGAAGCCTAGCTAGCTGCCCAGCCTCCTCCCCTTCGCCCTAATTTGATTTGATCTCCACTCAGGAGGTCTCAGCACAGCTCAGCTCAGTCCACATGACAAGCAAGCAGGACCAGGCGGGCATCAGGTTTCTCCCCAAAGGCAGCCTGAACTCACAGGGTTCAAAGGGCCCGAGGAGAGATGCTCAGCCTTCCACCCTTCCAGAGGCTGCAACGCCCACAAGCCCACGCACTAGCAAGCTAAGAGTACAAAAGTTAACTGGAAAAAGCGCAGCCGAGCGAAGCAGGATGCACTTACAGGAGGGTCTGGAATCAACTGCCACCTGGCCCCAGGGCCCTGCCCTCCTGCCAGGTGTGAGTGTGTGGTGGTGGGGTTTGCAGGTTTATGCTTCACTGAACACTTGTCTGCTGCCTTGATAAAGTGGCCTGGGCAAGGAAGGACCACGTTTGGCTTAGAGAGACATGCAGAGTCCAGCAGGTGGGTGCCTGGCAGAGTGGGAGGAGCCAAGTCTGCTGTACAGACGGACCAGCCTCAGCGCACCAATGGGCCTCTGCACCTCGGCTGCAGCCCTGAGATGAGTGCCCTCCCAGGTCATAGGTCAGGCAACTCCCAGGAGTATGGGCGGATCCCTGAGGTGGCCTCTGGGACTGCCTTTCTCCTCTTCCTCTTCTCTCACCCTCCTTCACAGATAAAGAGCCTACAATCTTGCATGTGAGAAAGTACTTTTCTGAAATCCAGGCCTTGACACAGAATGTTAGAGAGGTCCTTGAACCCACACTCCTAGAGCTCTTCCTTGTGGGCCCTAAGGCCCTGCTCCCCAACCTGCAGGCCCACCAGGACTCCCCTCCTGACTCTGCTGTGGATGGGAAAGTCCACAAAGAGAAGCAAAAGCCAGGCCCCCGCAGGGGAAGGGTCTGGATTCCCTGGAAACCAGCTCCAGTCCTGATCCCGGGGCTGTGGGAGGACCTCTTCTCCACAGAACAAGCGAGACTCCCGCCTGCCAGGGCCACGGGAACCCACCGTGACCTGCACCTGCTTCTCCACCTGCACACTTGCCCTTGCCTCACCTCAGAGCCTTCAGGAGATACAAGAGAGCGGATTGCGGTGCTGTCTCAAGGAGGACTTTCCACCTCGCTGGCAGGTGCAGAAAACAGCAGAAGCCTCAAAGCATGTTTATTGGCAGAAACAACCCTTCAGGACCCTTTAGGACCCCTCAGGACCCCTCAGGACTCAAGAGGCTTCTTGCTGGTGACCTGCCTCAGAAGGGGACCTGCTGAGTTGCCGAGGACAGGGCCCACCCCTGCGCTCCTCGACATGTTCTCTGTGGTCTGCGCCATCCCCTAGACTGGCCAAGAGACTGGAAAGTCAGGTGGTCAGTAGGACAGCACTAGGAGCAGAGGGTGCCCGCAAGGACACGGGGGCTGGGGCTGGGCTCGCTAGGGGCCTGGCTGAGGGCTCTTCTGCAGCAGCCACTCCAGGGTCTCCTTGAGGTACGGCATGTTGTAGTGCTGGGCGATGTTCCTGAAGATGCCAACCTGCTCCATGAAGACCTGTGAGACGAGACGCAATGACACCTGGTCCTGCCAGGGAAAGGAGGCAAAGGTGGGAGCAGGCCAGTGCGCCCACCTGCGTGCGGACGGTGAGGGCGAAGTCCCCGGCACAGCTGCAGTACACTGGCATGTGGGTCTCCTTCACGCCGTGGCACTTCAGGCAGACCTGAAAGGAGGCAGCAGCATGTCATCATGCCAGACCCACCCGTGGCCCCTGGCCCTGCTGCTGAGAGGACACAAGCTTTGCCTCGCTGCTGCAAGCACATCACGTCTGTTGTGGATGAACCCAACATCTCGCCAGCTCCTCCCTGACACCACTGGCCCTGTTGCAGGCACCCCGCTGTGGACTCTGAGTCCTGGGGCTTCCTCTGTCCACACCAGCTGTCACCCAGGCCTGTCTCTTGGAGGGCCAAGCCCTGGCCCTTGTGCTCTCCCAAGGCTCCTGGCACATGCAGCCTTGACTGCACTCCCTCCCTCCCTTCCTGGAAGGGCAAAGCCAACAGATGTCAACAGAATGTCATCACCTAGATTTAGGGGCAGGGACTGACTGCTGGGGTGGTCCTTTGAGGTGACAAGTGGGGCCCATGCACATGTCAGCTTCCCGCAGTGCCAGAAACTCCTGGGCTCACCAGGTCCTGTAGGGTGAAGGCCATCAGCTTTCTCTGCAGGGCTTCAACCAAAGCCATCTCGATGGCAGCTGAGTCATAGGTGGCCTGACAGTTGGGGCAGAGCCACTGAGGAAGGACAGCTCCATCCTAGGACAGCAGTGCGAGGGGTGAGTGCCTGGGTGGTGGCCACGGCATGTCAGCAGCCTCCTCACCACAAGGCTGGGGGAGGGCTCTGGGGAGCAGCAGAGGCACTCATCACCACTGGGCCCCCCACCTGCGTGACAGCCTCTGGCACAACAGCTCAAGAGGGGCCTGCAGCTGACGCACAGGAGCGAGCGGAGGGCAGGGAAGACAGCAGGGACAGCAGGACCATGGCCTTGGGTCCGCGTGCCCCATGCCCCAGCTGGCCCACCTGGGAGAAGGAGGAGTCCTTGCACAGGTCCAGGTCCCGGCAGAAGTTGCAGCTGTGGCAGATCACCTCGGGGAGCACGTAGGAGCGGCAGGGGTCTCGGAACTGGGCCTCCTCGGAGAACTCACCGACATCCACCAGGCGAAGCAGGTCTCGGTTCAGTTTATTCACCTGGTTGGTGATGTTTGTGTCCAATGACAGCACCTGTGAGGACAGTGCCTGTCAGGAGGCAGCTCCCAGGGCTGCCTGCTGGTGTCCACACTGAGTCCCTCTCCAGCATGGCATCACGGTGTCCCCCTGTCCTCCCTGGGCCCGTTCAGTGCCTCTCTATCGTGGCAGTTCTCCACAAGTCAGTGGAGGCTTCCCTGGTGAACCCCCCAAGCATTTAAAGAAACAACACTAGATCCACACACGATCTTCCAGCAGGCAAAGGAGGGTGCTGCAGGTCCTTCTGGGAGGCCAGCATCATCTTGGTACCCAGACCAGAGACACAGAGAAACCCCCAGGGGCAGACACAACCCTCAGCAAACAGCAACACGTGGAGCTCACTGATCCACAAAAAAGAATACGTGGTCCAGAGACAGGCCTGCACAGACAGGGCCGACTGAGGTTTCAGAGTGCCGAGATCACCCAGTGGGAGAGGTGAATCTCTTCCACCGGTGGCCCTGGAGCAACTGGAAACCCCTCTGTGGAACAGGAACCCAGACCTACAACCGGCATGCCGTACAATGAAAAGCTCCGACTGTCTGGTGCGGTGGGGCACACCTCTGGTTCCAGTTGTTCCAGAGGCTGAGGCAGGAATGCAAGCTCCAGGCAGCCTGGGCGACTGAGCCAGGCCCGTCTCAAAATGAAATATAAAGGTGTAGGCTGCAGCTCAGCGGTAGTGCACTTTTTATGGCCCTGGGGAGGGAACCCAGGGCCATAAAAAATAAAGAAACCAAACAAAACACACCTCAAATTGGACCACAGTAGAATCCTCTCCTGTAAGACTTGGAGAAGAAAACATCAACATGAAAACTTTGTGTCCTTAAAGCAAAAATTCCTCACACATGACACCAAAGGCACAAGTCACACCTGACAGGGATGTGTGTGCAGAACACACGACGACCTCTCAACCACGGGGAGAGCCAGGGGCAGGACCTGGGGCCGAATGGGAGGGCCCTCAGCAGCACATGCAGGCTTGATCCCCAGCATTGCAGAAAAACCAAAACCAAACCCACCCAAGAGATCTGGACACTTCACCAAAGACGTGGACAGCAAACAGGCCCATAAAAAATTGCTCACCATCACTAGTCGCTAGGGAAGTACAAATCAAAACCATAGTGAAATCCCACCGCACGTCCACCCGAACAGCTGACATTTAAAAACACACACCACCAGGCTCTGGAGAGGCTGTGGAAAAGTGGAATTCCAGCCACACCACAAGTACATGCTACAGCCCTTGAGAAAAAAGCCTGGCGGTTTCTTTCAAAGCCAAACGTACACTTGCTGTATGGCCCAGCGATTCTCCTCTTGGGTTGTTACCCAGGAGAAATGAGATTTATGTTCATACAAAAGCCATATAATTAGCTTAGTTGTTAATTACCACAAAGGGATAGCAGCCCAATGTCCCTGCCCCAGAGCCACGAGCAGCCAAGGGAAGGCCACTCTGACACACCTGGGGGTCCCACGTCACGCCAGTCAAAGCTGCCAGAGTCCCAGGCTACAGGATTTAGGGCTCCACGTAGGGGGCATCTGGGAGGGGTGGTCAGGAAATCCAGGGTGAGGTGGCTGGTGCCAAGGGGGTGTATTTTGGGGGGTGACAATTCTGTACACAACAGTGGGTGTCACCACCCTACCCACCAGGAGCACGCCCACACCTGAACACCATAAGAGTACGCCCATCGTGACATTTAAAAACCATCTCTTGATTGGCTGCTAGGGCTGGAAGGGCGCAGCGCTCCACCTCTGGATCCTGGCAGAGCGGGTGTGGCCGCAAGCCTCATCACCCCTCCAACGCACACGACAGTACCAAGTCAGACTCAGTCAACCTAAAGCTGGAAACCTTCCCTCCCCAGGGCCAGACCGTGAGCAGTCACTGGATCTTCAGTGCCCAGGGTAAGGTGCTTTGCTGGGACACTGCATGGTGCCACCTGGTGACCTCAGCCCTCCCGAGATCACCTGCCTCCCCAACTAGGCAGGTTCTCATGCACCTCAAAGGGTCTCTGAGCTCAGATGTCTCCTGGTTGAACCCGCTGGTGGCCCGTGACCTAGAAGCTCCTTGTCCCAGCATCCCACTTCCAAACTCTCCTGGCTGTGACTTCCACCAGCTCACCCACCCCAGCCCCGCAGGGCCTCTGCATCTTGGCTGCCTGAGCCCAGACGTCTTAACAGCCCTCACCTTGCACACGTATTTGATGAACTCCAGAGCAGGGTTGTTGAGCACCAAGTGGGAGCCAGGGAGGACAGGGAACATCTCTGAGGGCTCCGTGGAGCTCCGAGAGCCCGTGACTCTCTTCTGAATCTTCTGTGTGATGGTGAAGAAGCTTTGTGTGAGCTCGTTTGCGACATAATCCTGAGAGAAGGTGATCATTCCTGGGAAGAGACGAGAGGCTTGCCCTGGCACTGGGACCTTCCACGTCCACCCGGACCATCCGAGGCACACGGCGCTGGATTGGTGTGGCAAGGGACTCACCAGGGAGGGCTCCGGCCACCCCCTCAGCCTCCTGGGAGAACTGGCTGGGCCCCCTCCTCCTCACGGGGGTGGTGCCTGGGGCGCTGCGCCTCAGCTCCTCCCTCATGCTGTGGTACACAGCCACGATGTACGCTGCAGAGAGGCACATGCCACGGCCCTCAGAGTGCGAAGTGCCCAGACCGAGGGGCCCTCGCCAGCCAGGCCAACCACCAGGCACATGTGGCCAAGCTGCTAGTGACGCCTTCATCTGCTGCCCTAGAAGAGCCGAGTCAGCCAGAGAAATGGACGTGACAGCGGGCAGGGCACAGCCAGGCCAGCTCCCAGCCTTCCTGCTGAACGGTGCGGAGGAGGCTCCCCAAGAGCAGAGGCTGACTCATGTCACAGACTCCTCTGGAACTCCTGGGCCTGTGCTCTGGGACATTCCAGGAGACAGCCTGGAGAGCACAGACTCACAGAGCAGCAGCAGAGCGCAAACATCGTGCCAGAACAGCGGTGCCACTGCAGACATGTGGGCTCCCTGACCGTCCAACCTGCCATGCTCGCCGCTTGGTGTCGTGCTGGTGCTTGCCCTCAGCTGGGTGTGCTCAGTTCACAGGCTCAGCTGCTTGTCAGCCTCATCCCCAGCCCAGCCAAGGCAGAGGAGCTTCCTGCCGCAGGAAGTGAGGCCTGGAGGCCAGCTGGTGGGCAGCTCACCTAGGACGTTCTGGGGCTGTCTTGGTCTACGTGTGCACATGCACCAAATGTTCCCAGGAAATGCATGTAGCTGAGTTATTTGAAACAGATCTTGGGAGCAGGAAAACCCTCAGTGACACATGGTGGGGTGCTTCTTGGCAGGCAGTAGCCTGGAGGGAAACAGCCTTCTCCTGCCCTGGAGCAGCTCCACCCAGACCTGGCTCTGCACTGGCTCCCTTCCTTCCACTCCACGTGGCCTGAGCCACATTTATGAATTCTTGGCTGACTGCTTGGCCCATGCTCTGGCTCACCTGAAATGATCATGAGGAAGTAGCTCTGGCAGGAGGCTGCCTGCGGCAGAAACTGCAAAATGTTCCAGTTGTTCTCTAGGAGGTCCTCCACCTCAGACTCCTCCACACCCTCCTCCTGCTCCTCCTCGTCTTCCTGTTCGTCCTCTGCTTCCTCTCCTTTCTGGGGCTCTTGCTGGAACAGAGACAATCCTGTGTGTCCATCACAGCAGCAGGTGGCAGTGGTGAGACTTGATGGTGCCAAGACGTGGGAGAGGCCCCTTCCAGCCTGGGCCTCCGGATCCCTGAGCTCAAGTTGGGTTTTGCAGAGCTCCAGAACCCGTGCTCATGGAGCAGGCCTGGTGCAGGGCAATTGCTGCTCTCTGAGGATGTACTGCAAAATTATTCACTCCTACCTCCCCAGAGGGAAGAACCAACCAGAGCTTCCCAGTAACCAGCTCCCTTCTCTGAGCCTAAGAGTCTTCCTTAGCCAGGTGGGTGGCACAGGCCCGAGGCCCAGCACTCAGGAGGCTGAGGCCAGAGGAGCATCTGCCTGAGCACTGGAGCTGAAGACTAGTCTGGGCAGCACAGCAAGACTCTGTCTCATGAAAAAAGCCTCTTCTTGGGGCGGCTGATTCCGTACTAGACCAGCTGCAAAGCTCCCTAGCATGGTCCTGCCTTCCCACGGGGGGCAGGGGCATCTGCGTGTGGGTACCAACAGGCCACCCCAATCTTCCGTGCCCTGCCGTCTTCGCACTTTCTGAACCCTATGCCTCACCCATCAGCTTCCTTCCTGAGGCTCCAGGTCCTGGCATGTGCTGCCTGCTGGTGGCTCCCTCTTGGTCCTCTGCAGGGAGGACATGGGCCTCCGTTCTCTCAACCCATCCCCAGTGGCCCCCCGAGCACTCCAGCACCAGCTGGACCGGCCTCACACGTGCCACTAGTCCCACCTAACACGACCCTTTCCCCACAATGCTTCTGGCAGCCAGTTTGGCACACCTGGGCATTGACATATATACCCTGCTGTCTCTTGGCTCTCCCCTGGATCCACCCAAGTCCGTCCCTCCTTCCAGGCCCACCCAGTGCCCCTCCCTGCACTGACCCTAGCCAGGGTCTACTCCTCCCATCTCCATCCTGGACAAGGAACCCAGCTCCACCAAGGTCTGATGCACCTGTGACCACCATCCCACCCGCTCACCAGCCTCCCTGCTGCCTGCCCTCCTGCTCAGAGTATGTGCATTTTTCAGAACCCCACTTCCAAGTCACTACCTCCGGGGCCACCCCACAGCAAACTCCTTGATCTTTCCAGGTTGATGCTGCGCTCTGCGTTTCCTGGGTGCCCCAACCCTTTCTGTCTAAGCCAATGAGGGTGGGCACAAGGAGGCCCCATGCAGGTAACATGACCATGGGCCAAATGTGGCCGGGTCACCCCCTAGCCACGCCCAGCTCTCTTACCTGTCCACAGTGAATTCTAGATGGCACTTTTCCTTTGATGCCACCATAATTAGATGGATCCATCCAGAGAAGGAATTCCCAGCATCGTGAGAAGGAAATGGTCAGGGAATGGAAGATCTCTTTCGAATGGATGCTGCAGAGAACCAGGGAGAAGCTGTGTGTGAAATCAATGGTGTCCCTCTCCTCCACTTCCTGTCTTTCCCTTCACGGTATCTACTCATCCTCCTTTTATTTAAAAAAGAGCTTGGAGTAATGCAGATTACCCTCAGACTTCCTGGGGAAGGCAGCCAGCAGGACGGAGACTGCCCTGGGATGGCGGCACCTGCGCGGGGGCTGAGGGTCCCGGGGTCCGGCCTGCCTCGCAGCCCTGTGGCTTGGGTGACTGGACGCATTCCACGTTCCCTTTATTCCCAGCACCTCAGCCAAGCTGACTAGCCGGGGCTGTCCCAGACGGGGAGGGACTGTGGGGGCATCCTAAGTGAGACGTGCATGTAGCCAGACAGCCCGGACCCCTGCTGCTCCAGGACTTCTACACTTGTCCTGGCTGCTCTCAGCTCAGGGGGAGAATGGCAGCAGCTTCTCGACTGGCCCAACCCAGCCGCCGCAGCCCCGGTGTCCAGTCAGCCTACGGGGCATGTAGCCTGACACTGGCAGAGTGACAGTAGCCTTGGATCTCTGGGCCAGGTGGAAGGGCACGCAGGTCTGCAGAGCAGTGGTCATGTCTGTGCAGGCTGTGTCCAGGTGGGTGCCCCCACTCCTACCTCCCAGGACTGTTACTGAAGAGTAATGAGACTTAGCGGCAGAGTGGTGGTCCTGTCCTGCAGTGCTCCTGGATCCACCCAGGGCCCCCATGTCAACTCTAAAAACCTCTCAGTGCTTAGGGAAGTGCTCCATTTGTGGTTGAGATGAATACACCCAGAAGTGTGAGCTCCCGTTATAAACCAGAGCCTCTGGGCTACAAGGAGCCTTGGGAGTGCCGCCTGGGCGCAGGAACCAGAGCTGCAGCAGCTGAAGGCTGATACGACCATCCCCAAGCCACAGCATGTCCTGTGCCACACCTGAGCCTGACACCCAGTGCCCATGAGGTGTCCTCTAGGCACTGTGCTGTGTGCCACAGGGACGCTGGCCCTTTGGCAGAGCCACAGCAGGCTGCAGACGTGGGCACCCCTCTGCCCACCTGTTGGTGATGTACTGCACGTAGGCGATGGCGTCCTCGATGCGGCGCTTTCTCGTACAGAGGATGATGCGGTTGAAGTTGGCATAGACGACTGATGACCCCAGGCGCTGGAACTCGGCAACAAGCCTATGGGGCAAGTGCAGTCAAGGGCCAGGAGGGGCTGGACCAGACACTGCCTGGAGAAGCCCAGAGCCCAGCCCCAGGGGAAGGCCTCCCCTGCACTGGAACCAGGCAGGTCCCGCTGTGCTGCCCAGACTCTCCTGAGTCTGGCTCCAGCCATCTTCCCACTTGGCCTCCTACGCGATGGGACTGCAGGCACAGGCTACAGCACCTGGCAACAGTTTCTATGTGGCAAGAAAACATGACAGAGGCAAGGGTAGCACACAGACCAGCCTACCAAACAGCACACCAGGGAACAATGCGCAAGCTCTTATCATGGAAAGATGGCTTTTTTTTATAGAAAGAGAATTCATTTTTGCCCCCTGTACTGGGGATTGTACCCAGGGAGTCTCCAACACTGAGCTACACCCCAGCTTTTTAAATTTTTTCTTTCTTTTTTTACAATATTTTTAAAGTTGTCAATGGGCCTTTATTTTATTTATTTATATGTGGTGCTGAGAATCGAACCCAGTGCCTCACACATGCTAGGCAAGTACTCTGCCACTGAGCCACAACCCAGCCCTAATTTTCTTTTTCTTTTTTCTTTTTTTGGTACTGGGGATTGAACTCGGGGGCACTCGACCACTGAGCCACATCCCCAGCCCTATTTTGTGTTTTATGTAGAGACAGGGTCTCACTGAGTTGCTTAGCACCTCGCCATTGCTGAGGCTGGCTTTGAATTTGCGATTCTCCTGTCTCAGCCTCCCTAAGTGCTGGGATTATAAGCGTGAGCCACTGTGCCCGGCTCCTAATTTTCTTTTTTCTTTTTAATATTTATTTTTTAGTTGTAGGTGGACACAATAGCTTTATTTTATTTTTACGTGGTGCTGAGGATCGAACCCAGTGCCTCCCGCGTGCTAGGTGAGCACTCTACCACTGCGCCATAACCCCCGCCCCTCCTAATTTTCTTTTGAGACAGGGTCTTGCTAAGTTGCTGAGGCTGTCCTTGAACATGCCATCCTCCTGCCTCAGCCTCCTGAGTTGCTAGGATCACAGGCATGCACCACACCACTCCCAGCTTCATTTCACTGTTAATAAGAGAAAACCCAACAAAACTACAGGAAAATGAGTAAAGAACATGAAGAGGAAGCTGAGCTTCATTCACCACAGGGATGGAAAAGTAAGAAGACACTGAAACAGCATTCTTGTCCCTTGATGGTGGCAGATGCTCAGCCATGACAGCAGAGAGCAGGGGAATAGCGCCCTCAACCACAAGCCTGTACAGAGGGCTCTTGGCAATACCAACCACCTATTCACAATGCCTATTGGAGCTGTAACGGCAGGACCTCTGCAGATGCCACTGCTGTGTCATGCACAATGCCATTCGTGACTTGTCACTCCTAGCAGTGTGAAGCCCGACAGCCTGAAGGCCCGCTGGCGTGGCACCCCACACGCAGCTTGCCCAGAGGCATTCACTGCAGAAGCAGGCGGACACACAGTGCAGAAGGCCTGCAGGCCTCCCCTGGCCTCGGTGGGCACTCACTGCAGGAAGAGCTTCTTCATCATGCCGTGCAGTGTGCGGTGCAGGGCGGGGTCGTGCAGCAGAGAGCTCGAGGACTGCAGCCAGCGATAGAAGTGCACCACCTGGTTGTCGGCGTAGACGTTGTGGTACTGCATGATCTCCTTCACCCAGCCCACGACCATGCTCTTGAGGATCCTGGAAGACAGGCGCAGGAGGGCGGGCCACCACCCAGTCCAGACCACATCCCTGGGCCCCACACCACCTGCCTCTCCCGCTGCATGACATCACCTCCCCCTACTCGCCTCGCTGAGTGCTCCCTGCCACCAGAGACACCCACAATGGTTCCTGCCTGTCAACGCAGCACCCCACTCTGCTGGAAACTTTGCTGGGGCTGCAGCAGGCTGTTTCAGTCACAGAGCTCATTCATGACACCTTCCTTGCCCTCTGCCATCTGGGGCTGACCCCATCTGCCTCTCAGGCTGAACCACCTCCGTTCTTTGCAGCCAAGACGCTGCTTGCAGCCCCCACTCCTCGCTATCCCATCCTATCCCAGCGAATTCCCTCCTGTGGGGAGGCCCCAGGGCAACAGCTGAGGCACACAATCTGGAACAGATTCCTCGAGTGCAAACCCTCACACTCAGCTGCACAAAGACGGGCCATGACTATAGCTGCCCTGACCTTGGTTTTCCCCTCTGCACGATGGACGACTGTAGCACTTTGTAAGCTGCTGGGGGCTGAGGGAGAGCGTGAGTGTTGGTGGGGTTCCCCCAACACAGATGTCCCCCTCAGCAAGCTGCCCATCACTAGGAGCCCTCGACAGACAACACTGCCACAACTCACTAGGCTAGGCGTGTGGGGATGCCCACAGATGCACCTCAGCCAGCTTACAAACAGCCTGTGTGAGAAGGGGCTTGGGGTCAGATGCCTTTGGCCACAGGAGGGCAGGAAGCAGTGTGTGGATGTGTTTTGGGAACCAGGCGGGACCTATGCATGGGCCACTGGGGACACTGACAGAAGTGGCTGCATGCGACAGGAGAAGGGAAGCCTGAGATGTGCTAACTTAGGCCTCTGCTTCCTAAAGGAGGGGCAGGCAGGGGTCAGGGCCTCCCCACTGTCCTGCAGGAGGTGGGTGCACGGTAAGGGGGCACCTGAAGGTACTGGAGCAGAGGGCTGTCTCATCATAGCTGGCTGGGGTGCTGGAGGCCTGATTGCCTGTGACCATATCTTCCAGTGAGGCCTGCTGGATCACGTCAAAGCTGATGCCCACGCTGCTGGCCCCCTCCATGTCGTTGATGTGGTGGGACTGGAGAATGGTGTTAACTGCCAGGTTCTGGATGTCCAGCTCCACACACACTGCAGGGAGACACTGCTGTCCATGCACTCTGGCCAGCTCCGCACCGTCTCCCAGGTCTAGCCCCAGTCACTGCCAGGCGTGGCACACACCCCTGACCAGCATCGGACCTCCTGCAGAACTGCAGTGCCATCGGCTTCTGGCCTCGACTCTGGGACAGCCTCTGGCTATGGCCTCAGCTCTTGACAGGCGGCTGGGCACTGAGCCTGGCTGCAGGGAGGATGTGGTCCAACGGCAAGACAGCCTGCCTTCCTGCCCTACCCACCTGTGGAGTAGCAGCCGGGACTGTTGATTTCCACTGTGGCACGGTCGTCAAACTCCATGACGAGGCGGCTGTCGTCAGCCTCCTTGCCACCCAGGTCTGGACGGGCGGTGGGGGACAGCCAGAGCAGGTGGTTGTGGCGCTGGAGGTGGCGGGCAAAGAAGAGGTCGGAGCCGAAGGTGGAGATGTCCTCTGGCAGATTCCCAATGGGAATGTGGAAGTACCTGTGCAGAGGCGTGTGGTCAGCCCAGGCGGTGCCTGAGGATCGCTCATCTGCCACAGTAACAGCCTGGCTCTGGCTGCTGGCTTCTGGGCTCACCTGCTCATCTCGAAGGCCTGTGACAGGCAGGTGTCCAGGTTGAGGTAGTGCCGGATCATGCGGCGGGCTCCGTGCCGCTGCCAGTCTAGGACTCCATAGCTGATCTTGTCCACCACGCGCACAGGTACCAGTGGGAACTCCTCCAGGACAGGAATCTCGCTGGCCAGCCTCTGCAGTTCCCAGCTAGACTGGACTGCAATGAGGGTGGGACCCCGGCGCTCCTCCTGTGTTGGGCAGAAGGAAGACAGGGCCTGGTAGACAGAGCCTCAGAGTGGGGTATCCCACAGCGGGACCCCAACCTCCCTCACCTTGTAGGCCAGCAGGAAGCGTTGAATGGCCCTGCAGATGGTCTTAAGGTCAGTTTCAGCGCGGACCTCAAAGGTGTGTCTGGCAGGTGGCAGGAGCTCGGGGCCCACCCTCTGCAGCAGCAGGCTGTGCTCGGCTGAGTACAGGGCGCCGAGGCTGGGCATCTGGTTGCTGCGGACCTGGGTGTGAGTGGTGGGTGAGCCCTCCTGCAGGGGTGGCAGGGCCCTGCCGCTGCACCCCGACTCTAGGGACTTACAGTGTCTAACACAAACACAGACGCTCTGCGCTGCGAGGGGACGAAGAGCCCGAAGAGTGCCTTGTGGCCCTGCGCACGGTGGTACAGGTAGATGTGGCGGATGCTGCCTGCGGGGGGAAGTGCACCGTCACCTGAGGTGTGCGGGAAGCGGCTGGGTGGCAGGGCGGTGAGCACGGGCCGTACCTGGCTCCAGGTAGCTGAACTGGGCCAGAGAACGCATCTCAAGGTGTTCCAGGGCAAAGGTCTCGGCTTCCCAGCCCGAGAGATGCCGCACCAGCTGTCTGTTGACCACACACACACAGCCCAAGTGCACCAGGGCCCGGAACAACAATGGGACCTGGAAGAGGGGCAGACAGGCTGGCGAGGGCTGAGGGGGCTCTAGCGCCCTCGGCTTACCTTGGGTCGGCCAAACACCACCCACGGGTTCCTTTGACAGGCCTGCTGAGACCCACCTTCCCAGGCCAATCTATCATCACAGCTGTCCCTGGTCTGTACTCATCTGGGTCCCTCACAGGGTCCAGCAGGGCATGGCTGGGAGTTACCTGAGTCTCGTAAACACCCTCGATGTCCGGTGCCGACAGCTCAGTGTTGATCTCGTTGATATGTTCTTGGTACATGTCCTCTGGCACTGAATACTCATAGAGGTTGTAGACAGTGTTGGAACGAGGGAGAACACGGTTCACCTAGTGACAACATGGTGGTGGTCTTGTCACGGCCTCCAGAGGGCATGTTGATGGAGTCCTAGGACTTCCAGTGCCTACAGTGGTCAGCCCACCTTTCCCAACTTCCACAACTACAAGATCTGACCATAGCTTAGAAAAGCAACCTGTGGCCTCAAAGTAGACCAGTGCTCACAGACTAGGGTATTGTATCACCCTTAAAGCAAAGGGGGCAGTAAGACACATTCCTGAATGCCCCCCGTTCCTCAAAACCCAGCCATGGTAGGGCACAGTGGGAGCAGGCCTGGGCTGGAAGGTCCAGATACATGCCATCTTGGAGGGTGCTGGTGGTCTCTGAGCAGGCTGGGAGCTGGGCAGGGTGGTCTTATCTGTGGAAAGCTGCTCCTTGAGATGCTGGTCAGACAAGCAAACTAAGCTGACGCTGATGGTGTCCCTGCGTCTGCCGTCTGCCTATAAAACCTGAGTGGAAGGGGCGTGGAGTGGAGGGCACTGTGGAAAGGACGGGGGTCACTCCTCCAGCTGGCCACCACAGGGCAAAGCACCACCAGGGGGAGGAGGTGATGTCACCAGGGCTCTGCTCAGAGCAGTCCTGGGCTCCCGTGAGCTTTCCCCAGTAACGTGAACGTCTCCCCTGCTGTCTCTGGGGACTCTCCTTGGCCTGTCTGCAACCTAGCCCACTGTCCTGGCACACTTGGGCATGGATTAGACAAGTGTCAACACCAGTCTGGGCAGCGCCCCAGTTTATTGTCCTCTGATCTCTCCTGGGCTCAGTAAGAGGGTGCAAGTGGCAAACACTGAGAGAAACCATGTTTTCCTGGCCAGAGAGCTGGGAAGGAGATGCTGTGTGGGGGAACCCTGGACAGAAGAAAGCTTGACTCTGATTCTGCACAGGGACCAGCACGAGTGACGAGCCCCCCTGGAGCTGTGTATGACCAGGCAGACCAGGCAGCTCCGCAAAGGCTCCAACACTGAAGGCGTCACACAAAGAGGGGAGACAGAGGGGCTGGGATTGTAGCTCAGTGGTAGAGCGCTCGCCTCGCATATGTGAGGCACTGGGTTCGATCCTCAGCACCACATAAAATAAATAAAATAAAGATATTGTATCCAACTACAACTAAAAAAAAAAAAGAGGGGAGACAGAATCTGGGGCCTAAGATTAATTGGGTGGCTGCCTCAGCGTTCTCTAAAGGGTTTTTTTAAATGACCAAAGCAACTGGGTATGGTGGTACAGGCCTCTGATCTCAGGCAGTCAGATTCCAAGTTCTATGCCAGCCTGAGCAACTCAGCATGAACTTGTCTCAAAATCAAAAATAAAAACGGAGCTGGGTGTGGTGGCCATGCCTATCATCCCAGCACTTAAGGAGGCTGAGACAGGAAGATTGTTGAGTTCAAAGCCAGCCTCAGCAATGGCGAGGTGCTAAGCAACTCAGTGAGACCCTGTCTCTACATAAAACACAAAACAGGGCTGGGGACATGGCTCAGTGGTCGAGTGCCCCTGAGTTCAATCCCCGGTACCAAAAAAAAAAAAAAGAAAACGGCTGGGGTGTAGCTCAGTGGTAGAGCACTGGAGTGGCATTATTCATAAGGCTCTGGGTTCCATGCTCAGTCCAGAAAGCAATGCCTGAACTCTCAACAGCACATGTAAAATGTCCAGAATGCATTTGCTGCTGCTTTTTTTAAGTTTTATTTTTTTGTACTTGTAGATGGACAGCATGTCTTTATTTTTTCATTTTCATGTGGTGCTAAGGATCGAATCCAGTGCCCCACACTTGCTAGGCAAGCGCTCTGCCACTGAGCCCCAGCCCCAGCCCTGCATCAGCTTCTTGACCTAACAACCACAACCAGGAACTTACAAACAAGCCTCCAGGGAGGAGAGAGCCAAGAGGAGCAGCCCTGGGATGAGCTGGATGCTGTGACCAGCAGCGCCTATACAGCAGCTATACCGCTTCCCACCAGGCACAGGCCAGCACAGGACCGGACAGTGAAAAAGAACTGACATAAAACCAGCATGTGAACATGGCGATCTGCATGGTCCAGCAGCAGCCAGAGGGAGCAGCCCAGCCCCTGGGGACCAGTCAGCAGAAACCACAAAAGGCAGAGCGCTTCACAATGGGTCAGCCACACTCCACCCTCTCTCTCCAGAGGGTAAAGAAGAGGGAAAGAAGAGGCCACAGGGAAGCAGAGGTCGACCACCAACAGCTCCTGGCTTCCCGTGGGCGGGAGGACTCCTGTGGAGGCCCACCTAAGGGAGAGAAGGGATCCACACACCCACTGCAAGGGTGCAGGAACAGCACCACCAAGGGCCCGGGCAGATCCAACAGGCAGAGAACACAGCATGAAGGCATGCAGGGTGAGAAGCTGTCCTCCACCTTGGCCTCCACTCAGCACTAGGAAACCACCACGGCCTGAGAAAAACTTCACCAAGAAGACGGCTCTACTGTGTCTACATTGTGAAAAAGCCTGGGAAGATAAACAGCAAATCTCTCTTCCTTCCTCATAACTGGACAGCGTGGGACAGGAATGGTGGAAAAGGACACTCCTGTCTTGTCCTGTGCTCTTGACACTGCTGGCAAGCACTTACACAGACACGTTCCGTGGGGTTTGAGAAATAAAGCCCTTTAGAGGTCTAGTATAACCTGGCAGACTCCACAGACACGTGCCTGAGGCCACCCACTGAGGTTTTACCTGGGGGCAGTCCAGCTGTCCACTGCCAGTGAGCAGCAGAAGCTGGCCCTGGGCACGCAGCAGAGGGCCAGGACATCTTACCAACACCAAGTCCTAGTACTGGTCAGGGTAATTTGCATGGCACAGCACTAAGTTTATTGTAATTAAATAAAAATGGAAAAAATCAAACTCTACTTAAAATTAGCAAAAAACCAGATCAATAAGAGGTAAACAAATCCAGCTTGTCTAAAAAAGACAAGACCTGGGAGCCTCTTGAAGGAATCCTGATGGTCCAATATGGGTGATGTAAGTCTCAGAGAGGCGCTGACTGTCCTGTCTGTGGAGTGCCCCGAGGACACGAAGTTCCAGCAGGTCAATGCCTCCGCAGCACAGAGGTGTGGCCTCCAACCTGGCCGCGGGGTGGAAGCACTCGGCCAGGCAGTGGCATGGGTGGGCCGGCAGGCTCTTGTAAACCAGGAAAACCATGCGTTTAAGTTGCACTGAACTCTAATCATACCTCACGTCCCCACTGGGTGTAGGGGAGGTCTGGCTAACTGATCTTAAAACATCACACAATGCGTGCTCTCCAATCCTCAGCAATACACACATTTTTCTATACTGAGGACTGAACCCAGGGGCACTCTACAGCTGAGCCACATCCCCAAACCTTTTTAAAAATTACTTTGACAGGGTCTCACCAGGTTGCCTAGGTTGGCCTCAAGCTTGTGGTCCTCCTGCCTCAGTCTCCTGTATTGCTGGGATCACAGGCAGCACTGTGTCCACCACAGTGATGCTTTAAAGGACACAAAGGAAAAATCTACTCACCACTCCTTACCTTGGAGATTCAATATGATCTAAGGGAAAATCATATGCATTCACCTTGATTTTTAAGGAAGAAACTGTTCCACGTCTGGTCTGGGACCATAGCTCAGTTGTGGGGCACACGCACAGCATACTCAGGCCACGGGTCTGATTCCCAGCACCACCAAAGACCAAACCAAACAGTAACTCACATCTAACTGGTGCTCACCAAGTTCTCTGAACATAGAAGGGCAGGACCAGAAGCCTCCACCCTGTAGCCCACATGAGACCAGGGGTCCAGTGGATACCAACGTCCACCATCTGGAGAAAGGCTGAGGACAGGTTTGCCTCTCTCCAGGTGAGTCGCATCACAAAGAAAGCGAGGTTCTGCTAGTGAGGGTTCTCCTGCGTGATCGTGCCATGCTTCTCTGGAGGGCTGAGGGAACCCCCTCATACCATCTTCCCCTATGGTCCTGAGGATTCCTGCCCACTTTCTAGGTGCACATTTCACCAAATCTGCCAGATGGACCTGGGCTTCGCCTTCTCCAGCTACAAATGTTCACGATTCCACCGCTCACCTGGGTGCCACTTGTTATGTAGCTCACAGCATCCAACCAAGAAATACAGACAGAACAACCTCAGAGGCCCACGGTGGGCTGAGTCAGTACCCTGGGTCAACTGGAGCTTCATCTGAGACAGCAGTAAGAGCTGGCAAGGACATGCTAACTAGGAGACGTTCCCAAAAGCATTCTAAGGCAAAGAGTCTCAGTAAAAAAAGAGCGGGTACTGCAGGGCTCCATTTACAGGGAATGTCCAGATAGGCAAACCTACACACAGGGATAGGTGGAGAACCCTGGGCATGAGGGGTACAGGCTGCTTTTTAGGATGATGAAAATGTCTTAAAATCCAATGTGACTCTGGTTGCACCATTGTGAATTTACTAAAGCCACAGAATAGTACAATGGTACCCTTTAAGTGGATGGATCGCAATGTAAATTTTTACCCCAAAATAGCTACCAACAGCAGCAGTGCCTACAGAAATAGTCTGCAGCCTTTAACAAGCAACCAGCCACACACCTGGGAGGATAAACAGCAAATCTCCAAGGGCAGTGGCAGCAGCAGCTTCTGTACCTCAACCCTGACTCTGGCCTGAGTTCTGTGCTCAGCCCTCGGATGTCGTTTCAAGTCCTTACCATGTCCCAGTAAGGTCTTGGGAGATGCAGACAAGACCACGTGGCCCCCAGGTCCTTGGCTCTGCAAAGCCCACACTCCCAGCAGTCCCTTTATGTGCCTCCACCTTGTGATGGCAACAGCAGCAGCCCCCTACCTTCCGACAGGAAGGCCCCTCCTCTGCTTTGGCCACTCGTTGGTTCACATAGAACACACGGGGGATGCTCAGCTTGATACAATGCAAGTCGCTGCCAATGATGGCCCACAGCCTGAACAGGCCGGCCTGGCTGGTCTGGCTGATCTGAAAGGAGATGACAACATGTCATGGAACATGTGGACACCTGTGCACAAGCCACTCCGAGGTAGCCAACAGCCCTGCTCCAGGCGAAAGCACTCAGGACCCCTGCAACAGGCAGGGGAGTCGAAGGTCCATGTTCTCCTCCATTTGGGCATTTCCTGGACCCCCAAGCAGTACTGCCGTTTCAGGGGCACCTGCCTGCCGGGGTCCAGGCCCACACCTGCACCACCCTGGGGACACCTGTCTGCCGGGGTCCAGGCCCACACCTGCACAATCTGCCAGGGAAGGTCTAGAACGCTACGTGCAGTTCTTCGCAAGAAGCCCCCCAGCCCCGTGGCAGGCCCGTCTCGGGTGGCCCCACGCCTCGGCAGACCCTCAGCTGACTCCAGACATTGCTTCTTCCTACGGGCCAGGCGCTGTCGGGCTTGCAGTTGCCATTTCTTCTTGTGGAACCGGAGCCAGATCAGCCACTCTTCCTGGGATAGATGGAACACAACCAACAGGCACATCATGAAGCAGCAACGTCCCTCCTCGACAGCCTTTCGAGCCTCTGCAGCTTCCACATGCTGATAACTAGGCATCCTCACACCCAGCTTCCCCAGAGGCCAGGGCTTGCCTAGGGGTCCCTGCACGGCCCTCTAGTCGTCCAAGCTTCTCACCTGGGTGGTGCCAAGTGTGGGAGGTTGCCCCAAGATCTCCTGCCAGGGCACTGTCAGTGTGAGGTCCTGGGAGTCCTCTTGGCTTTCCCAAAGGACTCGCTTCCTCTTAGTAGCGACAGGGACTGCTGAGTGAGGTGGCTTTGTGAGGCCGAAGTCCTCCATGTCGGGAGCACCTGGCCTAGGGCTGTCTTCTGAGGCCTGTGCCATCATGATCTGCAAAGACCCAACCTGGCTCAGCACTCAGGAGCTTGCTCCTGTGAATGCTCCCTCTAGGATCTAATGGTCACCTAAAATGGGATGGACACTTACAGTCCAATTTAACTTAAAAATTTTTTAAAGTTGTGGTTGGACACATACCTTTATTTATTTATGTGGTGCCAGTGCCTCCCATGTGCTGGGCAAGTGCTCTACCACTAAGCTACAACCCAGGCCTGACTTAACTTTTAACTGGGTGAATAGAAAAGTTCATAAAATGATGCCATTCAAGTACCACTGGTGTTTGTACTATGCCAGAGGATGCCCCTTTTAAATAAGAAACAAAAGATTGCAAACAGCTAACGCCCTCCTTCTCCTTCCTACCACGCTGCTCTTGGGAGCAGCCTCTTTTTTGTGTGTGCCAGGGATTGAACTCAGGCACTCGACCACTGAGCCACATCCCCAGCCCTATTTTGTGTTTTATGTACAGACAGGGTCTCACTGAGTTGCTTAGCGCCTCGCCATTGCTGAGGCTGGCTTTGAACTCGCAATTCTCCTGTCTCAGCCTCCCCAAGTGCTGGAATTACAGGTGTGCTCCATCGTGCCTGGCCTCATTTCCATTTTTATGTATTCTGCCTGACCATAAATAACAGGCACACAGCTGTTTACTTTAGGCAAACAGTGACATGTGGCATCCCTATTGCGACGGTGGCGTGGACACGTCTTTGAGATGGGCAGTTGCTGGTGCATGTGCACATGCTTTCATTTTAACTGCAGGGGAGCTCCCGTCCCAGGGATGAACCACCTTCTGTTGCTTCCCAGATGAAGAGCAGCTCCCACTTCCTCAGAATAAGCCGTGACCCAAGGCCCACCTCTGCACATGCTGCCTGCACCTGCACACCAATGAGCTCCCACCTCCCTGTCCTGACACTTCACATGACCACTGGCACTCAGGGTGGCTGCCATCAGGGCACATCATGCTGTGGGGTTTGGTATTTTTTGGCACCTGTGCAGGCAGCCCTGCAGTGGCTCAGTGATCCCCACCTCCTGGCATTCACACCTGTGAGTCCCTCCCTGGGTGTAGTGACCCCATGGCCTGCCTTTAGTGAACAGATTACAACAGTGGTGGGCTTCCTGAACCAGTCAGAACACTGACTTCTGCTTGTTGACAATGCCTGGCTCTCATCCAGGGCTCCTCTGACGGTGCCCACTGCCATGCTGTGAGCTGTCCTACAGTGTGCCCTGTGGAGCACTCCTGAGACAGCCAGCAAGGAGCCAGGTCCAGCCCCCACCCCAGAAGGGACCCTGGGAGCAGCTCCTCCCCACTCAGGCCATCAGGTGAGACCCTAGTCCAGCCAACACCTCTACTGCACGTGGGACTCTTGAGTTGAGCACTCAGCCATGCTGTGCAGATTCCTGCACCTCCGAGAGGATGACCTGCACCATAGGCTATTCCATCTGCTAAGTTTTGGGGACAACTGCTGTGCAGCAATGTTTAACTACATCCATTTATGGACCATTTCTAACTTTTGTATATTCCAGATATCTTCAAATTGTGCTTTGTATCTTCATTTTTATGGTGACTTCTGTGCTATAAAAAAGTGTGCATTTGGGCTGGGGCTGTAGCTCAGTGAGAGTCCTTTGCCTATCATGTGTGAGGCACTGGGTTCAATCCTTAACACTGCATAAAAATAAACAAATAAAATAAAGGCATGCTGTCCATACACAACTACAAAAATATTAAAAACAAAAAATGAGCATTTGTTTATTGTATACTTTCTACTGTGAGAATTTTCAAATGTATACAAAAAAGCAGTAATGATTTCCCACCTTCTTCTCAGTACTGGGGAATCAACCCAGGACCTCATACATGCTGAGCAGGTACTCTTCCACTGAGCCACATCCCAGCCCAGCCCCACTCCTATTAGTTCAATACCCGGTCATTCTGCTGTTCTTGTTTCATACCAGAGTATTTAGATTTACATTAATCTATTAGTCTTTCCCTATGCTGTGTTTCTTGTGTGCTTTAAGAAGCTCTTCCCATCTCAGCATGGGGAAGGCAGTCTCTTGTATTTGTTCCTAGAGATTTGCTTTCTTTTTCAATTGAAATTTTTATTCTCGGGGCTTGGATGTGGATTGGTGGTAGGATGCCTAACTAGAATGCATGACACTCTGGGTTCAATCATAGCACTGCAAAAGAAAAAAAAAGAAAGAAATCTTCATTCTCTTCGGAACTTGTTTTTGTACTTCGAGATATGGTAACTTAAAAATATGAATAGCCACTTTCCTCAGCAACTTAGTTGAACACGGGTCCATTCTCTCACTAGAACTTGTCATGGCACATCTGATATACCAAGAGCCAAGTGTTTGTTACCATGGATTTATTCCTTAGCATGTTATTTGCTACTATTATAAATGATACCTTTTGAAAAGTATGTTCTAATGTTTCCAGTGTAAAAACTATAGATTTTTAATATATTATCTTATATCTCTGTTGTTCATATGTGTTATTTTGTTCTATTAAACGTCAAAAAAAATCTAGGCTTCCTTACATTTTGTGTTAACAGATCATATTATTGGCAAACAATGAGTTTGTTTCCCTCTGTTTTTTTTTGCACTGGGGATTGAACCCTGGGGTTCTCTACCACTGAGCTATATGCCCAGCCCTTCTTGAAACAGGGTCTTGTTAAGTTGCTCAGGCTGGCTTTGAACCTGTGATCCTCCTGCTTCCGCCTCTTGAGTGGCTGCTATTACAGGTGTGTGTCATCATGCCTAGTTTTCCTTTCAATCTTAAAGTTAAATTCTTCTTGTTCAATTGTGCTGGCGAAGACCTCCAGTCTTACAAAGCAGCATGCTAACAGCATGCATCTCTCGTCCTTTCCTTCAAGCTTCCAGCGTCTTACCATAAAGTAGAGTCCTGCAGCTGGGGCCAAGATGTGCTCTATCAGTGAGAAACACCTCATCTCGATTGCTGAAAGCTTTATCCTGAACCAACATTAAAGTCTATCAAATGTTTTTCCTGCATCTCTCAGATGATCCTATCTCTCTCTCTCTCTCTCTCTGTTTTTTTGTGGTGCTGGCGATTAGAACTCAGGGCTTTGTGCATGCAAGGCAAGCACTCTACCAACTGAGCTGTGTCCCCAGCCCAAGTCGTCTCTCTCTCTTTTGGTACCGGGGATTGAACTCAGGGGCACTTGATCACTGAGCCACATCCCCAGCCCTATTTTGTGTTTTATGTAGAGACAGGGTCTCACTGAGTTGCTTAGCACCTCGCTATTGCTGAGGCTGGCTTTGAACTCGCGATTCTCCTGTCTCAGCCTCCTAAAGTGCTGGGATGATAGGCGTGTGCTACTGCGCCCGGCCTAAGTCTTCTCTCTTGATGAATTAAATGGACTTCTTCCAAGAATAATCCAATTAGCAGATGTCTACGGTCAAAACACTGGTATAAGTCTTACTTGGTCACACCATTCTTGTTCTTATGCAATACTATTTATTTTTGCTAATATTCTTTTTTTTTTTTTTTTTGGTACTGGGGATTGAACTCAGGGGCACTCGACCACTGAGCCACATCCCCAGCCCTATTTTGTGTTTTATGTAGAGACAGGGTCTCACTGAGTTGCTTTGCACCTCGCCGTTGCTGAGGCTGGCTTTGAACTCGCGATCCTCCTGTCTCAGCCTCCCTAAGTGCTGGGATTACAGGCTTGAGCCACCGCGCCCGGCTATTTTTGCT
>PVHX01023143.1:0-26307 GCA_004024805.1 Geosciurus inauris
TCAAGCCTGTAATCCCAGCACTCAGGGAGGCTGAGACAGGAGAATTGCGAGTTCAAAGCCAGCCTCAGCAACGGCGAGGCGCTAAGCAACTCAGTGAGACCCTGTCTCTACATAAAACACAAAATAGGGCTGGGGATGTGGCTCAGTGGTCGAGCGCCCCTGAGTTCAATCCCCGGTACCAAAAAAAAAAAAAAAAAAAAAAAAAAAAAAAAAAAAAAAAAAGGATTTGTAAACATAATTGCACTATAACTCAGAAGTATTCGTTCTGTTTTATGAATAACTTCTTACAAACTACTTATGTCCAAAAATTATTTACTGTCAAGATGGTTGTCACTGAGTGTGTTAGAAATCTTATAATTTATTTATTTGTTTGTTTGTTGTTGGTGCTGGAGATTGAACCCAGGGGCATTTAACCACTGAACCACACCCCTAGCCCTTTTTGGTTTTAGTCAATGAAGCTGGTTTTGAACTTGTCATCCTCAGGCCTCAGCCTCTGCCTCTTATATGGGAAAAGGCCTTTGTTGTTTTGTGCCTGAAGATCTTTCATTTAAATCAGAGCATATACAGAGGTATTGTTTCTATGCTTGGAGGAGATACCAGCAATGTAAAGACTGATGAAGAACACTTTGCCAACTATGTGGTCAGGGCAATCTAACAGTGTGGTAAATCACTGTAGATTGGGATCTTGCCATGGAATAGAGTGTGGCTCAAATGTTGAGTACCTGCAGAATCCATTATAAAAATGTAGACACCCAAAACCACAGTCAGTGACTCATGCCAAGTATAAGGTATAGAAGGTGACACAGTGATTTCCTGTGAATCAGCTACATTG
Organism: Geosciurus inauris; assembly: GCA_004024805.1. Taxonomy (NCBI): domain Eukaryota; kingdom Metazoa; phylum Chordata; class Mammalia; order Rodentia; family Sciuridae; genus Geosciurus; species Geosciurus inauris. The sequence continues at coordinate 833 of PVHX01023143.1, forward strand.
GGCTCTATGACAAGGGATGCACATAAGCTAATTAGAAAGTAGAGATCATTCCTTATCTCCCAATGAATCACACACAAATAACCAAACAGTAAGTCAGGTTTGGAAATTCAGACAACAAACTCTGGAGTGAATTGTGTCTTTCAGGAGATTTTTGGCAAGAGTTAAGGAAAACAAAACAATCTACATGTTACAGAAAACTTAGACCAGGTTAGACAAAACATAACTAGCTGAAGTTCATAATTGTAAGAATCTGATCACCATTAAGATACATGCCTAGCAAGGGACCTTGCATAACCATACCTAGGAACATAAGGGCTTGATTGATGGAAGCTCACGTTTTGACTTAAGAGACTATCAGCATGGCTTGTCAACATGATCTCTGAATTCTCCAGGAAACTATCAGAACATTAAGATCACAAGAGCTGAGAAATAAAAGCAATTTGTTTAAAAAAGGAGAGGCTTGATGCTCAGGAGTGAGTTCAGTAAGTCTCCTAATCCAGTTTACTTGTAGTAGATATCATCTTCAATCCCCGCCCCAACTATAGAAGTTTTTGTTTTTCTGGTAAAGGAAATAAAATGTTTTTATTTTTCCTTTTAGATTTGGACTCAACATATGAGACCAAAAATATATTTTCAGAAAAGGACATTTTTGAAATAAATTTTTTCCCCTGGAAGACAAAGGAAAAAAGTAAAACCCTGGGCCTTGACACATCCATTTCTAGAAATAATTGGAAGTGCAAAAACAAATTTGAAGGACTACAGGAACATCAAGAGGGATATTTAAGTCAAATGATTATCAGCTATGAAAAAATACCCACATACAGAAAAAGCAAATCTCTTATTCAACAGGAAAGAATTCATGATAGAAAGAAACCTTGTATTTATAAGGAATGTGGAAAGACTTGTAGTCATGGCTCAAAACTTGTTCAACATGAGAGAACTCATATAACTGAAAAACACTTTGAATGTAAAAAATGTGGGAAGAACTTTTTTAGCGCCTATCAACTGAGTGTGCATCAGAGATTTCATACTGGTGAGAAACCCTATGAATGTAAAGAATGTGGCAAGACCTTCAGTTGGGGATCCAGCCTTGTTAAACATGAGAGAATTCATACTGGGGAGAAGCCCTATGAATGTAAAGAATGTGGGAAAGCCTTCAGTCGTGGCTATCACCTTACTCAACATCAGAAAATTCATATTGGTGTGAAGTCTTATGAGTGTAAGGAGTGTGGGAAGGCCTTTTTTTGGGGTTCAAGCCTTGCTAAACATGAGATAATTCATACAGGTGAGAAACCTTATAAATGTAAAGAATGTGGGAAGGCCTTTAGCCGTGGCTATCAACTAAATCAGCATCAGAAAATCCATACTGGTAAGAAACCTTATGAATGTAAGTTTTGTGGAAAGGCTTTTTGTTGGGGCTATCAGCTCACTCGACATCAAATATTTCATACTGGTGAGAAACCCTACCAATGTAAGGAATGTGGGAAGACCTTTAATTGTGGATCTAGTCTTGTTCAGCATGAGAGAATCCATACTGGTGAGAAGCCTTATGAATGCAAAGAATGTGGGAAAGCCTTCAGTCGTGGATATCATCTTACTCAACATCAGAAGATCCATACTGGGGAGAAACCTTTCGAATGTAAGGAATGTGGAAAGGCCTTTAGCTGGGGTTCAAGTCTTGTTAAACATGAGAGAATCCATACTGGTGAGAAATCCTATGAATGTAAAGAATGTGGGAAAGCCTTTGGTAGTGGGTATCAGCTTACTCGACATCAGATATTTCATACTGGCAAGAAACCCTACCACTGTAAGGAATGTGGGAAGACCTTTAATTTTGGATCAAGTCTTGTTCAACATGAGAGAATCCATACTGGTGAGAAGCCTTATGAATGCAAAGAATGTGGGAAAGCCTTCAGTCGTGGTTACCATCTTACTCAACATCAGAAGACCCATAGTGGTGAGAAACCTTTTAAATGTAAAGAATGTGGAAAGACCTTTAGTTGGGGCTCAAGCCTCATTAAACATGAGAGAATCCATACTGGTGAGAAATCCTATGAATGTAAAGAATGTGGGAAAGCCTTTGGTAGTGGCTATCAACTTCATGATCATGAGAGATTTCATTCTAGTGAGAAATTTTATCAATATGAGGAATTTGGGGAGAACTTTACTCATAGCACAAACTTGGATCAACTTGAGAGAACTCATAGTCACAATAAACCCTGTAGATATAAAGATGGGGGTAGGCCTTTGTATGGACAACTTACTCAGTCAAGCAAATTGATACTGAAGAAAACTTGTGATTGAAAAGATGTGAGAGAAGATTTTTGTGTATGGACAGCTTAACATGAGGAGAGAGCTTACTCTTAAGAAACCATAAGAATGTATGCTAGGCATGGTGGCACATGCCTGTAATCCCAACTACTCATGAGGCTGGGGCAAGAGGAGTACAAGTTGAAGGCCAGTTTGGGCAACTTGGTGAGATCCTATCTCAACTAAAAAATAAAAAGGACTGGAGTTGTAGCTCAATGGTAGAGCACCCTTGGGTTCATTCAATTTTTGGCATAGCAGAAAAAAAGAAACCCTATGAATGTAAGGAATATACAAATATCCTGTGTAGAGACAATTTACTTGTTATCAGCAAACAATACACACTAGTAAGAAATATTTTGAATATAAAGAATATGAAAAGACCTTTATATTTCTGTGTGATCCTACTGAACATCAATTTATGCTGATGTGAAACCATTTAAATGTAAGACGTGGAGATCTTTATTCATAGTACAAAGTCTGGTCAACATCAGAGAGTCAAACATATTAGAAGCCAGGTGCAGTGGTGTATTCCTGTAATCCCAGTGGCTCAGGAGGCTGAGGCAGGATGATCACGAGTTCAAAGCCAGCCTCAGCAAAAGGGAGGTGCTAAGCAACTCAGTGAGACCCTGTCTCTACATAAAACACAAAATAGGGATGGGGATGGTGCTCAGTGGTTGAGTGCCCCTGAGTTCAATCCCTGGTACCAAAAAAAAAAAAAAAAAAAAAGTTAGAAATACTTTAAAATGGTAAGGAATCTGAGAATACAAACTTAATTCAGTTCTTGCTTTGAACCAGAGAATTCATAATGCTATGAAACTCTATGAATATAAGGAATGTGGGAAGACATATAGACATGGTTAATACTATAGAGCACATCAGAAACTTCATCCAAATGAGAAAGTTTTTGAATTAAAACTATAGGAAGGCGTTTAGACAGATACTGTTCAACGTATTTTACAGAAACTAGTGCCAGTCCACAAAATTATCTTCTGTCCATCCTGAAATAAATGCAGAAAATGAGAACAAATATTTGAAAGTTTTTATAGTGATTTGGTATTACCATAACATTTTAATCTTATTTTACAAAGTACCACCCCATGAACTATTGGAAATTAAAAGCAAAAAGTTTGTCCTTCCTCAGTAATAATTTTAGGAATAACTTCCATACTTTCAGAAACACAAGTTAATATGACTGAATCCAAATAAGTCATTCTTCATTTATCACCTCTTGGATTTTAATAGCAAAAAATTTATACTATAGGAAGATATGGCAAATGAGGGAATCACAATTTTCTTATGTCTATGACAGCATAAGAGAATTCATACCAGATGTGTTCATTTAATGAACATATTGAAGCCTACTGGGACTATTCAATCTTTGTTAAACTTTAGAAATTTATCCTAGATAATAACCCTGTCAATGTAACAAATATAGGAAAACCCTTACCAATGACCTTGTCCAATCATGCTTGTCATTTCCTCTTCACTGCCTGTGAGATATTGGACCAAATGCTTATTCTCTTTGGGTGTCATGTTTAAAATGCTATGAGATGGTAACTATCTCATAGTGCTGTTGTCAAGATTGGATGGATTTAGTCAGCATCAGATCCATGGAAGAATACTTGTTGCTTTAAGGTGAATCTGTTTCTTTCTTCATGGTAAAATTTAATATGTGCCTCTGTATTTCATATCTCTCATAAAACGAAGTTAGAGCTAAAGACTTAAACATAATTTCCTGGGATGCTTTATAGATAGTGATGTGTACTTCATATTGCAAAGCATCAGAAGCAGGCAATGTCCATTTTCCCACTAGTGGCAATGCTGTTTGATCACTTGATTAAAAAATTCCCCATTATTAAGATACATCACACAACTAGTAGGATTGGCAAAACTTGACCAAGTACTATTGGAAATGTATAATTATATATTTTTAATAATTACAAATCAGAATACATCTTAAAATTGATGGCTTTGAAATCACTTTCAACCAGGTGGCTGTCACGACAGTGCTGAAAGGGATTTAAGATAGAGATACTGAACCTTAAAGGAAATTCCCATAAGTAATTGAGATGCTAAAAGCACAGTTGTAAATCTTGAGCTTGAACAACTTTCCCATGGCCCATGACCTTGTACAATGAGGGAAATTTTCCTAATTAAACCTGTCTATGCATTTAGTGTATGCTGAAATTCTTTTGCATCATGTATGTTAAGAACTCCCACTGGTCCTGAGTTAAGTTCACCCTTCTCTCTGGGAACTCCTTGGACCCTTCTCCAGAGACATCTCTTCTCCCATGACAGTACTGGCATCAAAGCATTTTAATTATGAAATAGAGTGTGCCTTTGGGTACTCACACAGTTAGAAATCAGTACTTTAAAAATGCTTTCTTTCCAAAATAGAATCACCATTCCATCAAAACTTCTGCATTGACAACTAAAATGTCATTGGTTCATCATTATAAATCTATACCTCACCCTTATGTCTTTTTTGTGAAGATAGGGCACCCATGGTATCACTCACTGTTCAGTCATTTACCACTTAGTTCCACATTAACTGCAATTTCAATAAGTTTAATACAAAGCAGAAAACTTTCAGTGTTATAATAGGATCCATCCTTCCTGATCAGTTAGTAGGCTACCCCTGACCCTGCATCCCCAGGATACCATATTTATATGTTCACCAGAAAATGTGGAGATGGTGTCTTATTTTTTTTTTTTTTTTTTTTTTTGGTACCGGGGATTGAACTCAGGAGCACTCGACCCCTGAGCCACATCCCCAGCCCTATTTTGTGTTTTATGTAGAGACAGGGTCTCACTGAGTTGCTTAGTGCCTCGCCATTGCAGAGGCTGGCTTTGAACTTGTGATTCTCCTGTCTCAGCCTCCCTAAGTGCTGGGATTACAAGCGTGAGCCACCGCGCCCGGCTGGAGATGGTGTCTTATCACAGCACCGAAATGATGTCTCAAGAATCACCAGTGCTTACTAATACTTGACAAAGAAGGTATTCTTTGGCTAAAGAGGCTTATTAAGTAGCATCTACACAATCTCTTCAGGAAAAATTAAAAGTACCTCATCAGCTTAAAAAAAGACTAGTTAGTATTCTGGTGAAGAAAACTGTTCAAGGGCTGGGATTGTGGCTCAGTCGTAGAGCGCCTGCCTTGCATGTGTGAGGCACTGGGTTCGATCCTCAGCACCACATAAAAATAAATAAAATATCATGTCCATCTATAACTAAAAAAAATATTAAAAAAAAAAAGAAAAGAAAACTGTTCAAGTTTTTTTTAACTGGTGTATCCCAAACTTGATCATGGAAATACTGATTCCTATTATCTGTTGTCATCTTAGGTATGTAAAACTACATCAGGAAATGCTATCATAACCAAAATAGACTCTAAAGTTAGAAATTTCAGCCACCTAGTCTAGATCTTAGCAAGTTAACATTATGCTTTCAAAATGGCTGCCTTCTGCTAATATTTTATTTGTGAATAAAAATCTTTCTTGCATCTAGGTAGGAATGGCTCCTGAGTTTTATCAAATGCCATTTCATCTCTTCCTACACTTAGTATTTAATTTGTTAATGTGATCGTTTATAATGACATTCTTTGACTTTTTCTTCATTCCTACATATATCCAGATTAGTCATGGTATATTATTCTGATGCATTACTTGATTTCATTTGCTACTATTTTATTTAGGATTTTGTATCTCACAAGTGAGGTTCCATTCATAGTTTTCATTTTTGGTTGTCTTTTTTGTTTGGTTTGGAATTGCAATTACCTGTTCTTTAAATTATATGGCTGTTGGGTTGTTTTCTTTTGAAAAAGAGATTCTTTTTTTTTTTTTTTGGTATTGGAGATTGAACTCAGGGGCTCTCGACCACTGAGCCACATCCCCAGTCCTATTTTGTGTTTTATGTAGAGACAGGATCTCACTGAGTTGCTTAGCACCTTGCCGTTGCTGAGGCTGGCTTTGAACTCAGGATTCTCCTGTCTCAGCCTCCCTAAGTGCTGGGATTACAGGCGTGTGCCACCGCGCCCAGCTTGAAAAAGAGATTCTTAATCACTTGTCTAGTTTCATTATTGCTTTTTTTTTTTTTGGGTATATTATTTCTACTTCAGATACCACAAAATTTTTGAGTAGCTAGCACAATTCCTTGAAGGAGGCTTCCTAGCAATGTAGTACCAGCTAAGATCCATATAAAAGAAGCATCTAATGTGGCCCCTTGTGGAAAATTCATCATTATATGTTCATGAGAATACTAGGTTTGGAAGTCAGAGCTCCTTATGGGTCTGTTATTTATTTTTTTGTACCGAGGATTGAACTCAGGAGTACTAGATCACCGAGCCCCATCCTCAGTCCCATTTTTGGTGTTTTATTTAGAGACAGGGTTTCACTGAGTTGCTTAGTGCCTTGCCATTGCTGAGGCTGGCTTTGAACTCAATTCTCCTGTCTCAGCCTCCCAAAGTGCTGGGATAACAAGCATGCACCACTGTGCCCGGCATGAGTCAATGATCACACTTGCATGTGTTCTTTGAAGCACATAAGGAAACATTTCTTTCTATGAAGATTGGGAGTGGAATTTCTGGGTTTGGATTGTACATATGTTGAGCTTTAGTAGTTGAATTCTACTAAAGTTTAAATTTTTCTAAACAGATTTCCAAATGTGCTGACTGACACAGTGACCAGCACTGTGTGAATATTCTTTTGCCACATCTGGTGAATACAAGACATCATCAATTTAAAGAGTTTTTTTTTCTTTTCCTTTTTTTGCTGTATATTCTGATTGGAATATAGTGGAATCTCATTGTAATAACTGGTTTAAATTTGCATTTTTCTGATTTTTCATTGGCTATTTTTTTTGGGGGGGGTACTGGGGATTGAACTCAGGGGTACTCGACCACTGAGCCACATCCCCAGCCCTATTTTGTATTTTATGTAGAGACAGGGTCTCACTGAGTTGCTTAGCACCTCGCCGTTGCTGAGGCTGGCTTTGAACTTGCGATTCTCCTGTCTCAGCCTCCCTAAGTGCTGGGATTACAGGCTTGAGCCACCGTGCCCGGCTCATTAGCTATTTCACTATTCTTGCATTATGAACTGCGACCCTTATTTGATTCAGTTAGGATAAATGCAACAGAAATTAAAATATCAGTGACTGGAGCATTGAGAAAGTATATTGAGTCATATAACAGGTTTTAGGGACAGTGAGCTCCAGAGATTTTTTGGTTTGTAGCAAGTTCAAAGTCAACCTCATCAACTTTGCGAGACCTTATCTCAAAATTTAAAATTAAAAAAAAAAATCTGCTTCTCTTAACCCTTCAGTCTGGACTCACTGTTGGACCAGCTGAGGCAAACTTGACCTTCACCAGCCAGAGCTCTTTTCTTAGCTCCATGGGGATCTCTTACTTTCCCACTTGCTATTAGCTTATGAAAAAGCCCAGATCTTGAAGTAAACACCTGATGTCTAAGTGATATAAGAACCAAGGACCAATAGATTCCATTATCTGCTAGGAATTGTGTTATGTACTGAGTATACAGTAGGAGTATACTTCAGCTTTGGGACCATAGTGTCTGTGTTGCAACTACACAACTCTGGTTTTATAGCATGCCAGAAGCCATAGATAATATGTAAGTGATAGAGAATCGCTGTGCTTCAGTGAGACTTTATGGGTGAGGACATTTGAATCTCATAATTTCCAACTGTCACAATGTGTCATTTGTCTTGATTATTTTCAACCATTTAAGAGGCAAAACTATTCTTATTCTTAACTTATTGTCTGAAGCCATACAAAAACAGGCAGTGGGCTGTTTGGTACCATGGATCTTACTTTTCTAACCCCTGGTATAGAATAACCAGAGCCAAAATTCTTGCTGTAATGGATATTTTATTTGACCAATGAATACAGAATAGAATAATCCGAATATAAATAAAACTAAAAATCAAACATTGTGAAAAATGATCACACACAAAAAGGAAAGGCTGTTTTGAGATGGGTAGTCATGGTTTAAATAAGCATGAAAAATGAAAAATTAAGCTGAAGTTTGCAGAACAAGAATAAACATGTAAGGCAAAGACAGTGAAAAAGAATTCCTGAGAAGGGAAAAGGCTTAGACTTTGAGAGAAACTGAAAGCTCAGAAGGACAGGAGCATTTTTTTCTGGGTAGGTACTTCATGTCTCTGCGGACAAAGTTAGTTCTGATCATTTGAATGAAACCTCTCCTCTAAGTCCACTCAGGCAGTTCCTGTGGGCCAGTAGAGCAGATAGCATACACTGTGGCATGTGGAGGACTGCATGTCCATATCCTTCTTTTCCTATTATATTAGTATGGGTTCTCCCAAGAAACAGAAATAATGCAACATAATTGGCTCACATGATTGTGGAGACTGAGACCTGTAGGCATCACAGGAGGGCTGAGTCTGAAGGCCTGAGAACCAAAAAGAACCGAGGTGTATGTTCTAGTCTAAGTCCAAATCCAAAGGCAGAAGATCAGCATCCCAGCTCAAAGACAGGTAAAAAGAAGTCCTTCTGACTCAGTCTTGTTTTTTAAGCCTTAGATGGACTTAGATGGACTTTACTCAGTCTAAGGATATTCCACCGTTAATCTCATCTAGAAACCTTATCACAGACAGATGCAGAAAAACAAACAAAAAAATTACTATTACACCCATAGGGGTCTATTGTTAGTTTTAAATTAATTGATTATTTGAATCTTGGAGCATTCTGCCTGGCACATGGTAGGCATTAACCAAGTTTACTTGGTCACCTTCCTTGGATTAGGCATGTTGCCACTGAAATAAATTGGAAACATCCATTGGGTGGTTCACCAGCAGTATATACTGTTCTAGAAAAAGCACCCCCTTATATGAGAGCTGTGGTGGGTAATTTTACATGACAACTTGACTGGGCCACAAGGTGCCCAGATATTTACATTCTTTTTTTGGTGCCAAAGATTCAAGTCAGTGGTATTTGGCCACTGAGTTACATCCCCAGCCCTATTTTTTGTTTTATGTAGAGACAGAGTCTCACTGAGTAAGTTAGCACCTCACCTTTGCTGAGGCTGGCTCTGAACTTGCAATTCTCCTGTCTCAGCCTCCCAAAGTGCTAGGATCACAGGCATGCTACACTGAACCTGGCTACCATTTTATTTTTGCACCAGCAATGTATAATGGTTGCAATTTTTCCATATCATCTCCAATATTTGTTATATTCCTTTTGCATTTTTAAGGAATAACCATCCTACTCTATATGAAATGGTATCTTTCTGTTTTTCAGTACTGGGGATTGAATCTAGGGGCACTCTACCACTAAGTGACGTCTCCAATCCTTTTTTAATTTTTTGAGATAGGGTCTCACTAAGTTGCCTCAAACTTGTGATCCTCTTGCCTCAGCCTTCCTAGTCACTGGGATTACAGTGTGCGCCAGCACACCCAACTCACTGTTTTTTATTTGCATTTCCTTAATGATTGATTTTGAGCACTTTTTTGTGTAGTTATTGGTCACCTATATAACTTCTTTGGGGAAATGCCTATTCAAGTCATTTACTAGATTTTTTGAGAGGCTTTTGTTATCATTGAGTTGTAAGAGTTCTTTACATATTTTGGATGTTAAGCCCTTGTCAGATATAAAATTTCAAATATTGCTCCCATCATTTAGTTTGTCTTTTCACTATGTTTATTATGTTTTTTGTTATACAAGTTTTAAATTTTGATGAATTTATCTATTCCTTTTATTGATGTTTTGTGACATACCAAGAAATCAATGTCAAATTCAATGTAATGTAGCTTTCCCTGTTCCTAGAGTTTTATAATTTTAGTTCTTGGATTTAGCTTCTCGATCCATTTTAAATTAAATGTTACATATCATGTGAGGTAGGAAATCCACTTTCCCCCCCAGCACTATTTATTGAAGAGACTAATAGTATTTTCCTCACTGACTGATACTGGAGATTGAACCCAGGGCCTTCTGCATGCCAAGCAAGTGTTCCACCACTGAGCTACATCCCAAGCCTTTTTAATTTTACCTTCAGACAGGGTCTTGTTAGGTTGCCAGGCTGGCACTGAACTTGAGACCAATTTATAAATTAAGAAGTCACACATCATTTCACTTATATGCCCCTTGATATTTTATAATATTATTAAGTGTGCAATATTATCTATAAAGTCTTACCAAAATTTTTAATCAGGCATGTAGACATAAATACCAGTTCACAGTAAATATAGAGGACAGAGAACAAATTAAATATACTTCAAGAAACAACAGGCCAAATAAAGGATGTGAAACATTATATATAGATTGACTCTTCTAAATCTTCAAAATGGCCATGTCACAAAAAATGATGAATGATAGATTCTTGACCAAAAGAAACTTAATTAGCTTTAATCATATAAGAACCTGGTTTGGTTCTTGGCTTTTTAAAAAGCCAGTGCTACACAACTCTTTTTTTTTTTTTTAATATTTTTTTTAGTTGCAATATCTTTATTTTATTTATTTATTTTTATGTGGTGCTGAGGATCGAACCCAGTGACTCACACATGCGAGGCAAGCGCTCTACCACTGAGCCACAGCCCTAGCCCCGCCACACAACTCTTAAAATTATTGGAGAAATTTGAAAACGGTCTCATTATTGGAGCAGGCCAGAGACTCCCACCCAGAAGACCCTTACCATAATTAAGCAGAAACCCCCACTATATTTGTAACATTTAAGTTCCTCTTCTTCAGAAAGCTTTCTATCAGCAAAAACTTCTGCACACAGAGGAGATTGTTGTTGGTAGTTGCCTCTTTCTGTAAATGCCAGATTTGCAGAAAAAAACTTGTGAAATCTGTGCCTGGTCTAGGGGATGGAACACAGAGCACTTGTCATGTGAATCTCCAAGCTCCCCCACCCCCCTCCAAGTATAAAAAGTTCAAAGAATTTCCAAAATCTTTGCTCAGAGGAAGAATTTAGATGCAGGCTACCTCTGAAGCCTGTAGTCAACAAACCTGCTTCCTGAAAATTCCTCAGGTATCCAGCCTCTTCTGTCCTACTTCATTATAGGACATTATGGAGTTACTGTTAATTATTTTAGGTGTCAATAATTTAGCAGTCATACAACAAATTATCTATAATCCTAGGACTTGTATGTTGTTTTTTTTGTTTTGTTTTGCAGTGCTAGGCATTAAATCCTGGGTCTTACACATACTAGGCAAGCTCTGCCACTGATTACACTCCCAACTCCATATGTTATCTTTTTAGACGTGAAGTGATACCCAAACCATTCACTTAAAAAACAACGAAACAATATATGTAATATATAGGATATGGTATGTATGTTGTTATGGTTTAGATAAGAGGTGACCTCCCCCAAGCTCCTGTGTTAATGTAGAATAATCAGAGGCAAAATAATTATGAGAGATATAACCTAATCAGTCCATCATAGTTTGAATGGACTAACTGTTTGGTAACTACAGACAGGAGGGATCTGGCTAGAACAAGTGGGTCACTGGGGGTGTGCCCTGGGCTGCCTTCCCTGTGGCCTGTTCTCCTCTCTGCTTCCTGGCCATGATGAATGATCAGCGCTCCTCCACCATGCCTGTATGCAGTGGTATTCTGCTTCACCTTGGGCTTCACCATGAGCAATGGAATCAGCCCACTACAGACCAAACTTCTGAACCTTGAGTCAGAATAAACTTTTCTTCCTTTAAGTTGTCCTTGTCAGGTATTTTGGTCAGTGACAAAAACTTGACTACACAAATGCCTATGCATACACATATAAGAGACATGCACATGTGTACGTATTCATGTGTGTATACACACATACATAAAAACATATGAGAGAGATATTAGATATGCTGCCACTAGGTAGAGAGTAAATAAGCCCTCATTGGCCACTGCAAAGTTACCTCTTCTATAAATATGTAAGTCTGAAACTTGCATAAAATTGGAGAAAACTTTTCCAAGTCAACATTTGTTTTGGTCACCCAACTGTTCATTTTTTATTTCTTCATATTGTAGGAATATGGCTTTCATTTTATCTGTTATGGAATTTATTACAAAAATTTTTCTTCATATCACTCTCTAATTTTTCACCAGTTATACTCTCAAGATTTAATGAAGACAAGCTAGGCACAGTGGCACACACCCATAATCCCAGCACTTTGGGAGGCTGAGATAGGAGGATTGTGAGTTCAAAGCCAGCCTCAGCAACGATGAGATGCTAAGCGACTCAGTGAGACCCTGTCTCTACATAAAACACACAACAGGGCTGGGGATGTGGCCCAGTGGTTGAGTGCCCCTGAGTTCAATCCCTGGTACAAAAAAAAAAAAAAAAAAAGATTTAATAAAGACAGGATATTTCCTTTGGACATTCTTTAAGTGGATAAATTTTAAATAAGATTTCTTGTATAATACATTCTCAAGGATTTTTTTTTTCCAGAATGTGAAGTGATGATAGTTTTTTAAAATATCATACTCTGGTATCTTTCTTCCTCATGAATTTATTTTTAGTAATATTAATGATGGACATAAAATAATATATTTAGGGAGTAAATACTAAGGTGCTAGAAATCCTTCCAAGATTTCTATTTCATCTTAACTAGTTTAATCTTCACCGTGACATCATCAGGTGGTGGAACAGTGACAATGATAAAGGTTCTGCCATGGCTCAAAGGCTTTCCTCTCATTATCTTAAGAGTGTTCCACCTCTGTGAAAACTCTGATGTTGAGTGAGTAGATAGCGGCGACTAAAGGTCTTCCCACAGTCCTCACAATCATAAAGGTTCTCACCACTATGAACTCTTTTATGGTTATGAAGGCTTGAGCCCCTGCTAAAGGTCTTCCCACACTCCTTACAATCATAAAGGTTCTTACCACTATGAATTCTTTTATGGTTACGAAGGCTCGAGCCTCTCCTAAAGGCCTTCCCACACTCCTTACAATTGTAGAGGTTCTTGCCACTATGAATTCTTTTATGGTTACGAAGGCTCGAGCCCCTGCTAAAGGCCTTTCCACATTCCATGCATTCATGAGGTTTCTCACCAGTGTGACTTCTTTGATGTTCAATCAGTAGATAGTTGCGAATAAAGGCCTTTCCACATTGTTTACATTTGTATGGTTTCTCACCAGAATGAATTTTCCTATGTTGGATAAGACCTGAACAACGACCAAAGGCCTTCCCACATTCTGTGCAGATATAGGACTTCACACCATGATGACTCTTCTGATGCAGACACATATGTCGGTACAACCTAAAGGTTTCTCCACAATCCTTACATTCATAGGGTTTCAAACCAATATGAATTCTCTGATGTTCAATAAGGTGAGACTGACGTTTAAAAGCCTTTCCACACCGCACACATTCATAGGGCTTCACACTAGTATGAATCATCTGATGTCGACTCAGCTCTGAAGAAAACCTAAAGGCCTTCTTGCATCCATTACATTCATAGGGTGTAGGATTAGTGTGAAATTTTTGATGTTTAATAAAATTCCGGAGAATTACAAAGGCCTTTCCACATTCCTTACACACATAGGTACTTGCCCCAGTATGGTCTCTCAGATGTTCAGTAAGTTGTGAATATCTTCTAAAGCATTTCCTGCATTTCTGACATTCGTATGATTTCTTTACAGTGTGAGTTCTCTGATGTAAAGGAAGAGATACAAGTTTTTTGATTATCATTTGACATTCCACTTTAGGTCCCTGTTGTCTCCCAAATTCAATTCTCCATGGTGGGTCATTACTGAAAATAAACCCCATCTGGTTGAAGGTTTTATTTCTTTTCAATGTCTCTGCATGGTGTGAATTTATTTCACAACTTCTTGTTTCTGAAGATAACTTGTTGGTCTCAGTTGAGAAATCAAAGTCTGAAAAAAACCAAAACAAAACAAAAAAACCAAACAAATGCCATTTTCCTATACTGGAGATAGGGAGATTTTTATATTAACAACAATAATAAACTGAAAAGTTTATTCATTAGAAGCAAAAGGATAAGGAAATTCTAAAATACTATCATGATATTTTTAAAAGGAAGGAAGGGCTTGGAAGCTGGGCATGGTGGCACATGCCTGTAATCCCAGTGGCTTGGGAGGCTGAAGCAGGAGAATGTGAGTTCAAAGCCAGCTTCAGCAACTTAGTGATACCCTGTCTCTAAATAAAATACAAAAAAAAGGGCTGGAGATGTGGCTCACTGATTAAGCACCACTGGGTTCAATCCTTGGTACAAAAAAAAAAAAGAAGGGCATGGAAATTATGAAAGTTCACATTAGGATGTAAAGTATGAGAAGGCAAAGAGAAAAAGTCAATAGTTCTCATACTTAGTTATGAATCAGAATTACTGAGGCATACACTACCTTTCAGGTATCTACTCAGATGAGTCAATCAATGTATACAAGGAGACCTGTTCATTTGCATTTCTAACATCATCTACCAGATATTGCTCTACATCACTTTTCCACATGATTTATCTGTATTTTAGAATGAAACCCAAATACATAACCATGAATGAAAGGCTCTGCCTTATCTATACAAACTCATTTCAAGTGGTTAGCATCATTACTCTATATCCTACTATATGGCATCTTTTCAGCTACACGAATATAATACAACCTTTCCCATCACCTGGGAGTGCCCCATCATCCATGGGGGCTCCACATTTCAGAATTTTTTGCCAATCTGAGCCCAAATCCTTCTAATTTATGAGAATATATGGATGATTGATTCAGTTTCTTTAGTACTGTGAGACTTTTCAGGTTTTCTTTTTATTTTTCCTTGAATGGTTATTATAGATTCATAATGATTTCATTGCTTTGTCAAAACTTTTGGCATAATTTTTTTCAAAATATCCTATTTTTGCCCAGTGTGGTAGTGCATGCTCAAAATCACAGTGACTCAGGAGGCTCAGGAAGGAGGATCACAAGTGCAAGGCCAGGCTCAGCAATTTAGTGAGGACCTAAGCAACTCAGACTCTGTCTGAAAATAAAATAAAAATTAAATTAAATTTAAAAAGGCTGGGGATATGGCCCAGTGGTTAAGCACCCCTGGGTTCAATCCCTGGCACCAAACAAAACAAAATGAATCAAAAGCCAGGCATGGTAGCACACATCTGTAATCCCAGTGGCTCAGGAGGCTGAGACAGTAGAATCGCCAGTTCAAAGCCAGTCTTAGCAACTGTGAGGTGCTAAGCAACTCAGTGAGACCCTGTCTCTAAATAAAATAAAAAATAGGGCTGGGGATGTGGCTCAATGGTCAAGTACCCCTGAGTTCAATCCCCAGTACCAAAAAACAACCAACCAACCAAAAGAAAAATCCCAAGAAACAAAAAAACAAAACAAAAAACCTCAATAAAAGAATGAAGAATTTCAATGGAAAACTGGAAAATATAAAAGAGAATCACACTGAATTTCTAAACTGAGAAAGACAGTATCTGATGTAAAAAAAATACCCCTTTAAGAGCAGACTCATCCCAACAGAAGACTAAGTGACCTGGAATACAGGTCAACAGAAAATACTCCAGCACGGAGAAAAATGGAGAGCAAAAGAAGACAGTGATAGAATTGTCAGATATGCTCAAAGGATCTAACATACGTATAGTAGGATTTCTAGAGGAGAGGAGAGGATGGCCAAGTATTTCCCAAAATCAGGACAAAGACTTCTACTTCTGAGTAGAATCTATCAGATCATTGCAAGTCAACATTCCCACTGCCCTAACTACAAAAATAACAGAAAGAAAATGATCTTGAGTCATTTTCCTACAATAAAAATCAGAGGCTCTTTTGTAGTAAAGAAAAACTCTAGACCTTATAATACCTATTCTTTGTGTAGGAGGATCAGCAATTAAAATAGAATATTTACAAACATTCCGAGCATACACATAATAGGAAATTTGTTTTCATTGTCACTGGTTATACAGAAAAAAGTCCCAGAATTCAAATCTCTGTAATCATTTAGAAAAAGAATCAATACAGGACAGGGCAGAGAAAGGCAGGAAGGCAAATGAATAGGGAAGATTCAGGCACAAAATGGAGGTTCCTGTTTTTACCCAACAAATTTCAAATCTATCCTTTGAGAATATGAAGCAGAAATTTAGCTGGTTTCCTGGCATATAATATATATAGTAATCAATATACAGTAGAGAAAGCTGACACTCCAGAGAGTAGATTACATCATTTTATGAAGAAATCCTTACCCAATGAGACCAAGTTAATATAATTCTCCAACATCACATCTCTGTATAAATTTCTCTGATCTGAGTTTAGATATTCCCACTCCTCCTGAGAGAAGTCTATGGCAACATCACTGAAAGTCAGTGGTACCTGAAATGATAAACCCATGTATTACTAAAAGAAAATTTTTTCAAGATACAATACTGTAAAGAGGATATATATATATATAAAGAGCAGTTTGAAGTTATGAGATCATTACATGGTTAGATGAAAATAAATAACTTAGCATATCTTATGTGGAATCCTACATAATCTTTTTTTAAATTTTTATTTTTTAAAGATCTTTTTTAAAAGATGGACACAATATATTTATTTATTTATTTATTTATTTATTTATTTATTTATTTATTTATTTATTTATATGTGGTGCTGAGAATCAAACCCAGTGCCTCACATGTGTGAGCAAGCACTTTACCTCTGAACCACAATCCTAGCCTTGGCTCCTACATAATCTGAATCCTGTTGAACCACAAAAAATGACTTCAACAACATAGAAAAAATATCCAAATATATGAAAATGAATAAAGTAATCAGACTTTCCAAATTAAATGAAATAGTATGTAAGTACATTACTCAAACCACCAACTACTAGTCAATACAAGTTCTTACATCTTTTTTTCTTCATGGAATATGTAAAAAGAATTGATAAAATTCATCCCCTCAAAACATTATAAAATCTATAACACTATAAAATCTATAAAGTCAGATGGAATAACAGAGATTCAATTTATCCTCCTACATGAAATAAATGAAAAACTGGACAAAATATACGAAATGATGGTTTTCAACACAGAAAACATTGCATAATGGCCAACTATGATCTCTGAAAAGAAGTAACAAATGAGGTGTGACCTACAACTGATATAGCTCACTGTAAGAAGACAGTTTCCAGACTGTGGCACAAGGAGGGGGAACTAAAGTAAAACCCAGTGGACTTCCTGCGTATTATCTTCGTAGCCAAATCAGATAGGGATACTACAAAAAAAGCACAAGCCAATATCCCTCATGCACATAGATGTAAAGATTCTAAATAATTTTTAGCACTCTGAATCCAACATAGAAAAACAATAAAGTTCATTACATGAATTCAAGGCTGCTATAACATTTGAAAACCAGTTGATATAATTCACCATATTCACCTCTTTAAAAACCCCTTGTTCTTGCTGATGGGAAGAATCACAGTCTGTGGGGCAGGAGTCGCCTGTGTTTCTCCTTTGCTAGCAAAGCAATAAACCATCTTTGTCCCTTTTCCAAAACTAAATAAATAAATAAATAAATAAATAAATAAATAAAAATCACCATGTTAAGAAAGACCATATAATAACCTCAATAAATGCAGAAAAAGCATTTAATAAAATCCAACGTTTAATCTTGATAAAAATTCTCAGCAAAATGAGAAACACCCTCAACCTAATGAATGACATCTATAAACAAACAAACAAAAAAACAATAGCAAATATCACATTTATTAGTTAAAGGATAAAAGTTTTCCTCTGAAGATCAGGAATAAGGCAAGGATATCTTCTCTCACCACTTCTATGCAGCATTGTGCTACACATTCTAGTCAATGCAATAAGGCAGGAAAAAGAAATAAAAAGAATTCAGATTATAAAATAAGTAAATTCTCTTCATTCACAGATGATATGACTAGTTATCTAGAAAATCCAGCAGAATCTTATAGAAAGTCACTAAAACTATTAAATGAGTTCAACAAGAAGACCCAAGTTCAGTATATTCAAATATCAATAACATCTTTAATGGGATGTAGTTCAGCCGTAGAGATCTTGCATATCATGTAGGAGACCCTGGGTTCAATCCCCAACACCACAAAACAACAATAACAAAAATACCCTACTTATATCTCAATATTAGCAAAAGCTGGTGGAAACTTAAAAATACTACTGAACACTGAGTGAAAAATATCAAATACAAATTTTATAAATCTAAAATGTGTGATACTCATACTCTAAACACCAGAAATAATTGCTGAAAAAACAATTTAAAAGACATAAATAAATGGAGAGAGATAACATGTGCACGGATCAGGTGATGATTATCTTTGCAAATACATGTACAGATTCAACACATTCCCAATCAAAACCCCCCGCAGGGTTTTTTTTCCCCCCCGCAGGGTTTTTTTTTATGGGGGAGGGACAGTGGTTTGTTTTAGAAATTGGTAAGTTGATTCTAAAATTCATGTAAAAAAAATAAGGCACCTAGAATAGCATAGACAACTTTGAAGGACAGAGTTGGAGCACTATCCCACTGACTGAAAAATGTATTATATCAAAGTAGTGAAAAGAATGTGGTGTTGGGCTGGGGCTCTAGCTCGGTGGCAGAGTGCTTGCCTTACACAAGGCACTGGGTTCAATCCTCATCACCACATAAAAATAAACAAAATAAAGGCATGCTGTCCACCTACAACTACAAAAAAAATAAAGAAAAAAAAAAAAGAATGTGGTGTTGGTAAAAGACACAAAAATAAATCAAAGGGACAGAACAAAGAATGGAAAAACAGACCTATGAATACATAGACAACTGACCTTTTTTCTTTTTTTGGAGACAGGGGTCTCACTATATTGTTGTTATTGTGCTTGGTCCCCAATGCAGCTACATTCAGGGACAGGGCTTTCAGGAAGTGATTGGATCATGAGGAAGTGAACCTCATCAGTGCAGTTCATAGCTGAACGGACTATTGGGAGGTGGTGGAAACTTTAGAAGGAGGGGCCTAATTGAAGGGAGTGGGTCCTTCGAGGTATGCCTTTGGGGACTATATCTTGACTACAGCCTCTGCTGGCTACCATGAGGTGCAGCTCTTCTCTACCACAGGCTTCCCACCATGATGTTCTGCCTCACCACAAGCCTACAGTGATGGGATCAAGTGACTGTACTTAAACCTCTGAAACCGTAAGTCAAAATAAACCTTTCCTCCTTTAAGCTGATGTTCTCAGGTATTCTGTCACAGCAATGAAAAGCTGAATAACACAGTGGCCCAGTCTGCTCTGCAATTCTTGGACAAGTGATCCTCTCACCTCAGCCTCTTGAATACTGCCTCTACATACATATGACTGCACTTGGCTCTGACCTCTAACAAAGGTACAAAGGCAGTTCAGTAGAGAAACAGTAATATTTTCACAAAACAGTGCTAGAACAATTAGATGTCATATTTTTATATGATGTATATCTTGCACAATATGCCAAGATTAACTTAACACCAATTATGGGTCTAAATGTAAAATCTAAAACTATAAATCTTCTAAGAGAAAATGGAGTATAAAAACCTAGTAATCTTCAGTTAGGCAGAGATTTCTCAGATGCAATAAGAACAGTACAATTCGTAAAAAGGAAACACTGGTAAAATGGATTTCATAAATTCTTATAACTCCTGGACTTCAAAAGTCACTGTTAAGGGGCTGGGATTGTGGCTCAGCGGTAGAGCGCTTGCCTCGCATGCGTGAGGCCCTGAGTTCGATCCTCAGCACCACATACAAAGCAATAAAATAAAGACATCGTGTCCATCTACAACTAAACAAAAATATTTAAAAAAAAAAGTCACTGTTAAATGAATAAAAAGACAAGCTACCCTACAGAGAAATGATGAACTTCCACACGAAATTTGGTTCAGGTGTTGAGACTGATGATCCTACCACCCTAAGCAGGTATAAAATGATTTATTGTTCGTATATGGTGCTTTCTGGGGAGAGCGAGATGGCTAAATAGGTATAAAAAAGTCTTTAGAGAACAGAGAAAGAAAAATGGCTTAGAGTTTTTATTTTGTTTAAGGGATGGAGTCGGGGGAAGATTCTTGCATGTGAGCAGGAGTGTGTAGTCTGAACCAACCTCCCACCAGCACCAAAGGAGAGAGCCCCTGAATTTTCTTATCAGCTTTCTTAGCTATGATATAGAAAGTAAAGAGGATGGGGTGAAGCTTAAAAATGACCAGCAATGAAATAGTACAGAGTCTATTACACTATAGACTATGAAAAAAATATTTGCAAACCATATGGATGATAAAAGTCTTATATCAAGAATATACGCAGCCGGGCGCGGTGGCACACGCCTGTAATCCCAGCACTTAGGGAGGCTGAGACAGGAGGATCGCGGGTTCAAAGCCAGCCTCAGCAACGGAGAGGCGCTAAGCAACTCAGTGAGACCCTGTCTCTACATAAAACACAAAATAGGGCTGTGGATGGGGCTCAGTGGTCGAGTACCCCTGAGTTCAATCCCTGGTACCAAAAAAACAAACAAAAAAACAACAACAATAAAAAAAACCTGGCAGACATTAATGACACTGCCTATTTCAAGTGTTCCTTGGATGTGGAACAAAGCCGAACTCCTTGCCCTGCAGGTGAATGTAAAATGGTTCTATCACTTTGAAAAATCGTTTGTTGCTTTCTTAAAAAGCTAAGCATCCATAGACCAACCATTCAAATCCCCCATAAACGACTATGTGCCGGGCTGGGATGTGGCTCAGTGGTAGAGCGCTTGCCTTGCAAGCATGAGGCACCAGGTTCGATCCTCAGCACCACATACAGAATAACATAAATAAATGAAATAAAGGTTTGAAAAAAAAAAAAAGACTATGTGCCTACAAAGATTTGTGCATGAATGATTATAGCAGCTTTATCTGTAATAGCGAAAAAGTGGGAAAAACTCAAATACCCATCAACAGAGGAATGGATAAACAGTGTTATAACTTTAGAATAGAATACTAGTGAGCAATAAAATGGAATTCACTAAAATATATGCAACAACCTGGATGAATCTCAAATATGCAGAAATAAGACAAATCTTCCCCCAAAAATACATAATATATGATTCCAGTTATATAAAATTCTAGAAAATGCAAACTATCCTATATAAAGAGAAAGCAGAATACTTGCTGGGCAAGAAAGGTAGGATGGATGGGCAGGAAGGAGGGATATAAGAATATGTTTGGAAGCTGGGTCTGGTGGTGCACATCTATACTTGCAGCAACTTGGGAGGCTGAGGCAGGAGGATTGGAAGTTTGAGGCCAGCCTTAGCAATGAGGTGAGGACCTAAGCAACTTAGTGAGACTTTGTCCCAACATAGAAAATAAAAAGGGCTGGGGATGTGGCTCAGTGAGAAAGTGGCCCTGGCAATCCCTAGTACCAAAAAATGTTTGGACTGATAGATTTTTTCATTATCTTGACTGGCGATGGTTTCTCAGGTGTATTCATATACATATCCAAACTTACCAAATTCTATGCCTTAAATGTGAGGAGTTTATTATCTGTCACTTATAACTCAATAAAGTTGCTATAAAAAGGCAAAAATTAAAACACTCATTTATGTCATTTATACCTTAAAAAACCTGATAGTCTCTATCTTAGAAAACAATTTAAAGCCAGGCACACAGTAGTGCACACCTGTAATCCCAGCAGCTCAGGAGGCTGAAAAAGGAGGACCGTGAGTTCATAGCCAGCCTCAGCAAAGCAACTCAGTGAGACCCTGTCTCTAAATAAAACACAAAATAGGGCTGGGGATGTGGCTCAGTGGTCAAGTACCAAGTACCCCTGAGTTCAATCCCCTGTACCAAAAAAAAAAAAAAAAAAAAAGGGAATAAAAATGTTACATGAGTTAAAAATCATATTTTTTCACGAAGTAGAAAGAGGTTAACTTACCTGGGCCATGATTTAACCATGCCAGCTTTCCTCAGTTCTCCTCTACTAGAGATGCAAAGTTCAGAGAAGCCAGAGCTAGGGAAGGAAAAAGAGACCTTGAGACCTGGTGGACCTCAGAACTCTAAAGCTTTTCTTTTTTCTTCTTTATTTCTTCTTCCTGCTGTCCCTGCCCTAAACATAAACACATGTCAAGGGATATGAGTAGTCCAGACAAATCCAAGCCCACACTCCATTCCCAGGGAAACAGACCACAAAAGGGGGCACATGGAGCAAAGGTACCATTGTACCAAAGTGGATCCATCTGATCTATGGCCTCTCTCATTCCGGAGATGCAAATTCTACCCAGCCTGGTTTATTCAGTCATATTGGGTAGATTCTCTTGTAGTGGCACCCCCTGCTCCACAGAAAATCTTAATTAAGCTTCTCCAAAAATTTGTGTCATAATTGATTTTAGGACTATCAGCAAAAGAGTCTTTATCAAAGAGCTCAATGTAGTTAAAGTTCCTATTTCCTGTTGCTCTGTCTTGCTTGACCACTGGCCTAAGAGATCAGCATTCCAGGTGCTGAATGCCTCTTTACTAGTTTTTCTAAAGAAACATTTTTGAACTATCTAGTGTAGTAATGATACAATGGTTTATAAAAGTTTTTTTTAAACAAGAAGCAGTTTTGTTAATGCAAAGTGTAACAAGAAGGACAGATCTTTTAACAAGGCCTCTGGCCTTGGGCTTCAGCTTCACAGAGATGTTTACACAAGATAATCGTGAATTCAAAGCCAGCCTCAGCAACTCAGTGAGACCCTGTCTCTACATAAAACACAAAATAGGGCTAAGGATGTGGCTCAGTGGTTGAGTGCCCTTAGTTCAATCCCCGGTACCAAAAAAAAAAAAAAAAAAAAGATGTTACTAATTGGGCTCCATGGTAATAGCTGGCAGTTGGAGGAAAGAAAGGGGAGAAGCAGCCTTCTACTTCTCAGGTGCTGTCCTTGAAGTGTTAACTTGCCCTGAACAGTAAAAGAAAAAAGCTGCTTTTGTGTGAACTTCTACAGATTGTGAACTTCTGAGCTCCTCCCTTTACACGCTGAGTATATAGTCCTGAAACTGCCTGAACTCATTAAGTACCTACTTAATTAAGTACCTACTTAAGGTTCAGGGGAATTAATTGATTACAGTGAAAGGTGTACCCTCTGAATTGACTGCAGTCAAATAAACCTGCTTCTGGTTCCCTATTGGTGTCCTGCCTCATCTGTCCCTACAATACTCTCCCATCCAGATCTACCTTCCGAGATGGAGACCAAAAAATAAACACACTGTAACAACCTTCATGGTCTTAGAATTTTATACCCAGAGGAAATATCCTTCAGAAATCATGGTGAAATAAAGTGTGTTTGTTTGTTTCTCAGACAAAAGCTCAGAAAATTCCTTACGGACAGACTCCAAGAAATACTAAAGGACAGCATTAGGCTAAAGAAAAATAATGCTAAATTGAAGCATACATGTGCAAAACAACCATGGGCAGCTATAAAAGAAATGTAAGACTCTTATGACAAAACAAATGGACTGTTTAAATCCACAAAAATAATAAGATTTTTGTGAGGTTTATAATATAGTAAGAAGGAATAATAATGATAGCAAAATTTACCTTTAGGCAAGGTAAATGGAATTCAACTACTGAAACATTTTTTGTTGTGTTAAAAGGTCTAATTTAATGGGCACCCTATTAAAGATGCATCTTGTAATATTTCAGATAACCACTAAAAGAATTATACAAAGATATATTACCAAAAAAGCTAAGAGAGGAGATAAAATGGAATAATGAAACTGGTCTGATTAATGCAAAAGATGGCAAAAAAGGAGGAATAAAGAAATAAAGAATGGACAGAACAGACAGACAGCATAAAAGGATCTATTTATTTATTTATTTTTGGTACCAGGGATTGAACTCGGGGATTCGACCACTGAGCCACATCCCCAGCCCTATTTTGTGTTTTATGTAGAGACAGGGTCTCACTGAGTTGCTTAGCACCTTCCGGTTTCTGAGGCTGGCTTTCAACTTGAGATCCCCTGTCTCAGCCTTCCAAACTCCTGGGATTACAGCCACCTGGCTAACACAAAAGGATTCAAGCAATGCCCTGGTCCAAAAAAAAAAGGACCACAGACTTAAATCCAACTGTATCAGTAGTTACAGTAGATGTAAATGGGCTGAACACTGCAAAAGGAAAAAACAAACAACAAACCTCCCCACTTCCCCGAAAAACCCAAGGTGGTCAGATTGGATTAAAAAGAAAAACAAGGGCTAGGGTTGTAGCTCAGTGGAAGAGCACTTGCCTAGCACATGTGAGGCACTGGGTTCGATTCTCAGCACCACATATAAATAAAGGTTCATTGACAACTAAAAAATATTAAAAAAAAAAAAGTAAAACGGGATCAATTAGGCTGCTTATAAGAATTGTACCTTAAACATGAAGACACAGATATGTTAAAGAATGGAAAAATATATTAGACAGAAAACAGAAGAAAGCTGGTATAGGTGTACTTGTAACAGATAAAAGAGACTTTGATGCAAGAAATATTATAAGTAACAAAGGGGACATATTCTACATTGCACCTAGAACAGAATAGTAGTCCTAACATTTGTAGGTACTTAATGAGAAAGCTTAAAAATATATAAAACAAAAGTCAACAGAAGCAAAGGCTAGACACATTTAAAATTAAAGTTAGAGACTTTTACACTATTGGTAACTGGTAATAGAAAAGACAACAACCAAAGTAAAAAAACAGCAAGTCCATAGAAGTTTGAAGACAATCAAATTGAGTTATTAACTGCAGATTAAACATCTGTTCAAACATTGGCATCATAATTACCAGAATAATATTCTGGGCCATAAAACAAGTATCTGTAAATGTCAAATACAAAATCTGACATTTTGTTTAATACAAAACAATGTATATTTTCTTAAGTCTTTAGAATTCAAAGACAGGCATTCCTAGGGCTGGGTACAGTGTGGCTCAGCGGTTGAGTGCCCCGAGTTCAATCTCCAGTACCAAAACAAAACCAAAAAACAAAACAGGCATTCCTCAAATGTTCCCAAATACAAACAGTATAATTATATATATAGTTCAAAAAATAAATCAGAATAGAAGCCATAAAATATTTGTAATTGAATGATAATGAAAGTATGACATATCACAGCTTGTGAGGTGCAGTTAAATGCTAACAGTCATTTTTGGCTTTAAATGTATGTTTCATAAAACAGGTTGAAAATCCATGCTCTACCTCAAGAAACAGAGAAAGACAGGCTGGGAATGTTCAATGTTAGAATACTTATTTA
>PVHX01023144.1:0-26329 GCA_004024805.1 Geosciurus inauris
TTTTTTTTTTTTTTGGTATCAGGGATTGAACTCAGGGGCACTCAACCACTGAGCCACATCCCCAGCCCTGTTTTGTGTTTTATGTAGAGACAGGGTCTCACTGAGTGGCTTAGCACCTTGCCATAGCTAAGCCTGGCTTTGAACTCGCGATTCTCCTGTCTCAGCCTCTCAAAGTGCTGGGATTACAGGGGTGTGCCACCGCGCCCAGCTAGTACATCTTATTTTTAAAAAGGCTTTCTCACCTTCTCTCCATTGTCATCTTTCTATCTCAGGCAACAATCTCTTAAGACCAGCACCAAGAGTAAAACCTTAAATGCTCAGTATTTGAATAAAATTCAAATAAAACCTCCGGCACCCACTCCCTTCTCTAGGATCATACGTGTAGTGACACAGATCCAATTCCAAAAGACTTGAGCAGAATGAAGAGGTTGGAGTTTTCCTGAGGGGCCTGGGAAGAGGAGGACCTTATCTCACAATGCAAAGCAAAACTTCCTCAAAGTCTCTCCATCTCCTAGTCCTAAATACCCACTAGGATGGCTATCACCAAAAAGACTGTCCAGAGGCTGGGGGTGCACCTCAGTGACAGATATTCTGACTAGTATGCATGAGGCCCTGGATTTGTTTCCCAGTCAAAAAAAAAGACTGATTATATCAAGTATTGGTAAGGATGTGGAGAAACTGAAATCTTCCTACAATGCTGGTAGAAATGTAAAATGGTACAACCAATTTGGAAAAGTTTGGCAGGTTCTTTTTAAGTTAAACCTATACCTAACATGTGATTTAGCCATGTATACTCTGAGGTATTTACCCGAGTTTAATGAAAATATATGCCCCACAGGAAAACTTACACATTAATATTTATAGAAATTTTATTTGTCCACAACAATGTTGCAAGTCTGTAAGCACAGCATCTTGGGGGGCTCAGGCAGGAGGTTGGCAAGTTCAAAGTCAGCCTCAGCAACATAGCAAGGCCCTGAACAACTTAGTGAGACTCTATCTCTAAATAAAATATTAAAAAGGGCTGGAGATGTGGCTCAGTGGTTAGCACCCTTGGATTCAATCCAGAACCACCCCACAAAGACAAGTTTTATTTGTAATAGTCAAAAACTGAAAATAATCTGAATGTTCATCAATAGGTGAATTTGTAAATTATGACATAATCAAATAATAGAATACTATTTCAGAATAAGGAGAGAAATCAACAAAGATGGATCTCAAAACAATTATACTGGTGGGAAGAAACCAAGCAAAAGAATATGCTATATGGTTTAATCTATATAAAAGTCTAGAAAATGCAAAGTAATCAGACAGAAAGCAGATCAATGGCTCTCTGAGCACTGGCACTGGGGAATGGGCCAGTAGGAAAGGGAAAAATTGATTACAAGAAAAACTCTAGGGCTCTGGGGACTGGGAATGCAGCCCAGTGGGAGAGGGCATACAGAGGGCCCTGGGTGTGATCCACAGCACCACCAAAAGTACAACCACTAGGAAAGATTTTGGGTTAATTTAATTTTCCTGATTATGGTAATTTTGTGGTCATATAAACTTCTCAAAACTCTTCAAACTTTATGTTTTACATTGTTTGTTTTTGTTTGATTTGACAATGCTAGAGAATCAAACCCAGTGTCTTACATATGCGGGGCAAGCACTCTGTCACTAAGCTACTCTCCCACTCCAAATTTTACAATTTGAGTATGAATGTAGCTATGAATGTAGCTCAGTGGTAGAGTACATGCGTGCAACGAGCCCTGGGTTCAAATCTCAGCCACATCCCCCCAAAATATATATTGGCAGTTGATTGTCTGTCAAATATTCCTCAGTGAAGTTATAATAAGAAAAGCCTTCATTAATGTGGGAACCCTCTGAACCCATGTAATTTATTTCCATTCCTCCGAAGTGCAAATACCTTACCAAAGCTTCAAACATAATTCCATGCTTCTTTATCTTCTATACCAATTAACAATTGTAGTGATGTTGTCAATATAATGGGTGGTCTGGAAGAGTATTCTTACATTAGTGTTTCAGTCAGCGTTTTCACTGTGGTGACTAAAGGATCTAAACAGAACAGGCCTCACGGTTTCAGAGGTCTTAGTCCCTAGAAGGCTGGCTCAGTTCCTCAGGGCTTGAGGTGAGGCAGAACATCATGGCAGAAGAGTGTGGCAGAGGGAAGCAGCTCACAGCATGGTGATCATGAAGCAAAGAGAGAGACTCCAGATCCAGAAACAGAATATATACCCCATAGCCACACCCTCAATTAACCACTTCCTCCAACCACACCCCATCTGCCTCTAGTTACCACTCAGTTAATCCTACTAGGGACTAATTAAGTCTTGGGTTAAGACTCTCACAACCCAATCACTTCTCCTCTGAACCTTCTTGCACTGTCTCACACATGAGTTTTGGGGGACACCTCACATCCAAACCATAACAGTAACTCTGCCATATCCAACTTTATGTTCTGCCTTCTCCCAGATTGTTCCAGCCCCCTTGGGACTCACACACATGTACAAGCATGTGCTGGTCACCATGGCTGAAACCTGCAACTTCTTCAGAATTTGGTCCCTTTCCTTTCTTACCATACCCATCACTTTCCCAGTCAAGTTGCATCTTGACTCAAGCTTTTGTGACCAGGAGGGGAGGTGGAGTTTGCTCTCAAAAGGTAGTTGTTCCTTTGCTAGTTAGAGGTGCCTTCATAACTGTTTGTGGTGCAGAAGAGGCATTCCTGGGAATCTAAGGGTTTCAGACTGTCTTTTAGCCTTCAGGGAACCTTGTTACCTGCCTGGGGCAGCGGACTGACCCAGACTAAGAGTTCATCGTTTTTTTCAGCTCTATGAAGCTCTCAGCCACATTCTCAGCATTTCCAGCCCTCTAACAACAGGAAATAAAGTCTCTTTAAGTGCAGCCTAGAAAGCCCAGTGACTTTGACACTTCACCTGCAGTTGGTGATGAGTCATGCTTGCCTTTGTCTTTCTCCAATCAGTAGTTTCAACAGCATCCATCCAACTTCCAGACCTGCCCCAGGATCTTTCAGAAGCTTGAGTTATTACATCCCATCCCAATTCACCAACTGTGAAAATCCTGATAATTTCACCTACTACAGCATGCCAGGGGACTCCTGGGGGTGGGGGTGGGGGGCGGCTAGCTGGGGGATTCTAGAATCCCATTTTACAGTCTGCTTCCTCTACCCTCCCTGGACCCAAGTGCCTTAGATTAGGTTCCCTGGGAAACAGAACACACCTGCCATGTGCAGCGGAAGTTCACTGGGGACTATTGTCAGAAACAGCAGCTGTGGATGGTGGGGGGAACTGGTTGGGCAGAGGCAGTGTTGTTGAGTCAGGATGCACTTTCTTTCACTCCACAGGGAGCTCTGGAGCTTGGCTTGTTGGTCAAAGTTGTCCTGCCTGGAGGCAAGAAACATCTATATTGCCAAGTCAGTGCCAAGTTTCCTAGAGAGGAGACATGACTTTGGCACAAGGACAATTTCTGGAAAAGACTCTGCTAACTGCCATCAGCAGCCACTGATCTCAGTAGCTTCAGGACTAAGTGCTTGTACCCTGAGGGGTTCTTGGCCATGGGTCACTGCTCCCACTGCCAGTCCTTCCCTGCAGTTTACCTTGGTGTACAAAGCACAGAGTTCTCTGAAAGTCCCTTCCAGCACCATCATCCCTGCCCCTCTGTACCAGGGCTCCACAAGGGACTATGTGATGCTGAGGATGGGTACACTTCCAGTTTTGAATCCCATGAGGACCAGACTGGCAGACAGTACCATGTAGCATGGAGAGGAGAGTGGAAAGAGCAATCAGGCTGAGCACATTTTGGGTTTGAATTGTCCTGGGATAGTTGGTTACCTGGAATAGACACTAGGTCAGGGGAGCAGTTGGATCTGAGGTGAAATAGGTAGGGAGTAATAAGCGATGTTAAAGATTGTTGCTCAGGGCTGGGGCTGTGGCTCAGTGGTAGAGCGCTTGCTTTGCATGTGTGAGGCACTGGGTTTGATCCTCAGCACCACATAAAATAAATAAATAAATGTATTGTGTTCATCTACAACTAAAAATAAATAAATAAATAAATAAATAAATAGATTTGTTGCTGAGGAGCTGGATCAAGGAAGGATGAAACCATAGGAGGATTTCTAGCAGGGTCAAACATAGCCAGAGCAGTACTTTGTGGGTTGGGAGGTAGGGAGTAGGGGAGGATGGTCAAGAGCTTCATAACTGCCAACACATGAAGGATGAGGTCTAGAATGAGGGACGAGAGAGCACTGAGACAGCTTGCAGAGATGGCTGTCACATGGGATCACAGTATGGCCCAGGTCACATTCAGGAAAACCAGAAGGGTACCAGCAAGAGGGAGGATCAGGAGTGGGTAGAGCTCTGCATTTCCTGGGCTTTGGCTGTGCCAGGGGCCCAGAGGATATCTTCCAACCTCCAGGAGTGTTGGGAGGTGGAGACAGGGTGGGAAGAGGTAGAATGGCAAAGCACATCTGGCTAAGGCCTGAAGCAGGACCACACAGAGGGGACATGCAGGGCTTCTAGGCAAATATGTCCAAGGGACCTCATCCCCAAGGCTGTCCTGTGGGAGGTGCTGTTATTATCTCCAACAGGAAAGATTCTTAAAGAGAAAATAATTTGCCTAAAGTGATGCAGCCACCAAGCGCAGCCCTCTAGCACTTTCCTCTGACCTGCTCCTCACTCCAGGGCTCCATTTTCCTGGATTACACCTGAATGGATGGAAATGGGAACCATGTGGTGGTGGCCTAAAGATTGGGAGTTATTTACCTTTGCTATGGAGACTGATAATGTATTGTTTTACTAGCATGGGCAGAACTAAGACCTGAGGCCAGCTCTGTCCAACCCCCACCAGCACTGCCTCTTCCCCCAGCAGCTGCCAAAGTGCTACCACTAACTGCAAGGACAATCTGAGTAAGCCTCCAAGTAGATTTCCACCCAGAGCCTTCTAAGAAGATCCCAGCTAATCAAAGCTTGACTTGGGCCTCTGAGACCCTCTGCATCAGCCCTGTGCCCAGCACACAGGAGCACACAGGACTTCTGACCTACAGAATTGCAAGGGAATTACTCTCTGTGGTAAGTAGTCACATAGAATACTAACACACATTCTTGCCAGGCACGGTGGTCATGCCTGTAATCCCTGCTATTTGGGAGGCTAAAGCAGGAGGATGGAAAGTTTGAGGTCAGACTGGGCAACTTAGTGAGACCCTGTCTCAAAATAAAAAGACTAGGAATGTAGTCCAGTGGTAAATACTCCTGATTTTAATCCTCAGTACCATCAAATAACAACCAACCAACAACAACAACAACAACAACAACAAACCTAACACATTATAATTTTATTTTGTTTTTTTTGAATTATTTATTTATTTTGTGGTGCTGGGGATTGAATCCAGGCTTGTACATACTAGGCAAACACTCTATCACTGAGATACATTGCCAGCCCATCATGTAAATTTTATTTATTCATTTAGGTACCAGGGATTGAACCCAGGGGCTCTTGACCACTGAGTAACATCCCCAGCCCTTTTTGGTTTTTATTTTGAAACAGAGTCTCACTAAGTTGCTTAGGGCCTTGCTAAGCCTTGCTAAGCCTTGCTAAGTTGCTGAAGCTGGCTTTGAACTTGCAATTCTCCTGCCTTAGTCTCCTGGATAACTGGGATTATAGGTATGTGCCACCACATTCAGCTTATCATGTAATTTTTTTTTTTTTTTTTGGTACTGGGGATTAAACCCAGGGGCACTTTACAATTGAGCCATATCCCCGAGGGCCCCCCCGCCCCGGCCACTTTTTTTTTTGAAACTGGCTTTTGTCAAGTTGCTCAGGGCCTTGCTAAACTGCTGAGGCTGATCTTTTTAAAACATATACATGTGGGCTGGGGTTGTAGCTCAGCGGTAGAGCGCTTGCCTCGCACGCGTGAGGCCCTGGGTTCGATCCTCAGCACCACATACAGGGCAATGAAGTGGAGACATTGTGTCATCTACAACTAAAAAAATAGTAAAAAAAAACATATACGTGTGTGTGTGTGTATAGTTGATGGGCCTTTTTTATTTGTTTGTTTGTTTATATGAAGTGCTGAAAATCAAACCCAGTGCTCACACATGCTAGGCAAGAGCTCTACCAGTGAGCTACAACCCCAGCCCTGTGAACTCACAGTCCTCCTGCCTCAGCCTCTCAAGTCACTGGGATTACAGGTATGTGCCACCTGGCCCAATCCATCATGTAAATTTTAAATGACTTAGAACTCAAGATAGTTTAGACACACAGACCAGGTTTAGGGAAACTCTCACTCAAGTCAACTGGTGCTAAGTTTTGGCAGATATTTCCTTTTTTTTTTTTAACATAAGAGGGCTTGAACCTAGTAGGCATGTGCTCCACCACTTAAGCTATATTCCCAGTCCCTGAGTAGACATTTCTAAATGTGTAGCCACTTGTCCTTGTGTAGCCACTGTCCCTTGCAGTGTTTTTCAGATACATGTATTTAATACATCACATGAGATATTAAATACTTTATTATAAAACAGACTTTATGTTAGATTACTGTAGAGTTAGATTAGATTACTATAGTGTAATCTAAATGTTTTGAGCACATTTCAGGTAAGCAAGCCTAAACTACAATGTCTTGTAGATTAGATATGTGAACTACATTTTTTTACTTATAACATTTGCAGTGTTTAAATGGATACATATATATGTGTATATATATATATATGGATACATATATATGTGCATATATATTAAATATATAAATATATATATATATGGGGAGAGAGACAGAGAAAGAATATAAAAATACTATAGGCCTGGAGATAGAGATAAATTGGTAGAGTGCTCATATTGCATGCAAAAGGCCTGGGCTCCAGCCTCAGAACTCAAGGGGAAAAAAAAATATTTGCTTTTTTAAAAAGTTTTTTTTTCGTTTGTTTGTTTTGATTTTTTTGTGGTACCAGATGGAACTCAGGACCTGGAACATGCTAGGTGAGTGCTCTATCACTGAGCTACACCCCAAGCCCCCACATTTCTTGACAGATAAGCTGTGTGTAGTGATTCCATAAATGTATGCCCAAATACTTAATGGTTAGTTAAGTTTAGCTGTCAAGTCACACGGGCATTATGCAAACATGTTTTTCCCATCAAAACAGTTGGCTCAAGGTGCATGTGGTCCTATTCAGTCCAGTGTTAAAGGTGCCAGCAGGAAAACTGAGAACCTGTGGTGGCCAGTGCCCAAGGGGGCAGCACAGTCTGTGGGGACAATCGATGGAAAATGCAAGAATGTGACATAGTATGGAATGTATAATAAGCCCTTTGTGGACCAGAAACTCTCCTAAAATCCGTGCAAGAATTACTTCTTTCAATTTACCCTCTCTGAAGTACAGTATTATTCCAAGTTAAAGTAAAGGAAACTGGAACCCAAGAAAGAACAGCTGGCACACCAGTAACTTTATAAACCATCAAAATGGCATGAGAATGGGTAGGATAGTCCTGATTTTGAAAACTTCAGAGCTTGGGGATATAGGTCAATGATATATACTACATACACGAAGCTCTGAGTTCGATCCCAGCAGACAGAGGCAGAAACAGAGAGACAGCATGCCAGAGCAGTGGCTTCGGTTTTGAACAAACTTCTAGCCATCCAGACCTACTCCTGGTGCAAATGTCTGCTACCGCGAGAAGCTACTGAAAAGGTAGGAATGATGCTGAGACAATCCTTCACCGCCCCCTTCTGGCCATTGGAGGTAAAACTGGCCGATCTCCCACAAATGAAAACTGCTTTGGGATTCCATACCCTCAGAGGCCAGGCCCAGGAAAGGGCCCCAGGTGAATGAAAAGCATTCACTTATCACTTTGTGTCTTGTGGGACTGTGGCTAGAACAGGGAGTTTCTGAGCTTGGCCTGGACCAAGGAAATTTCAGAGACACAAATACTGGGAGGCATTGAGAGACACCTGGATAACTGCAAAGACACAGAATAAAGATGGAAACAACTCAGACTTGGAGAGACAGAAGAGCTCTACCCTATTCCTCCTGTGGACTTCCAGCCAATCTTCCCACCCTAGTCTCTCCCACCGCAATTCCAGAAATTCCTGGGAGCTTCAATTCCTGGTTCATTCTAGAATTTGTTGGTACAAATGGGCTTGTTGTGGGACTTACCCAGGCTGGGCCAGTATTATTCTATGCATGGTAGGGTTCAGCTTTACTGTTTCCCAAGTTCAGCTGTTATGTCTCCATACAACTTCTATCTCTTTCTTTTTCTTTCTTTCTTTCTTTTCTTTCTTTCTCTTTCTTTCTTTCTTTCTTTTTCTTTCTTCTGAAAAGTATGTTTGTCTTAAAAAGTGTGTGTGTATATACATATGAATGACATATATATATATGAATGATGAAAGTAAATGTATATAAATGATTTTTGAGTGTATATATATCCATTCTATATACATGTGTGTACATATATATTTATATATTTTTAATAACACCAATTCAACATGGTGGTGCACACCTGTAGTCCCAGCTCCTTGGGAGGCTGAGGCAGGAGAATCACTTGAGACCAGGAGCTTTAGACTCCTATACAACATAAGGAGCTGTGAACTTGGGCTGGGGGTAAAGCTCAGTGGTAGAATGTTTGCCTAGCATATGAGGCACTGGGTTTGATCACTATAGATCTCCAGCATAGCCTCCCTCCCCAAAAAGAGTGGCCTCATGGGGCCCCACATCAGCACTTAGCAGGCTTTGGAACAGGCTGAGAAGTGAATGGGGAGGGACTGGAGAAAGTAAAAGATGCAAACTCCCTCCCCTGCAATCTGCCCTGAGAGACTTTCCTCTGCATTCTCCCACCTTCTCCCACCTCACCCACCTACCTCAGGCCACATTCCAGTTTCTTCCACAAACATTGCCACTGCTGAGGCCCAGATTCTGGAACCTGATTACCTGAATTCTAATTCTGGTCTGACCAGTTAGTAGCAAATGACTACCTCTCTGCGCCTCAGTTTTCCCCCATATATAGGGAATACTGATGGCATCAATTTCACTGAACAGAATGAAGAACAGTGTTTGGAGTTAGACTGGCCTTAGGGAAGACACTTTGGTTTCTCATCTGTAAAAGGAGCACAGAGGGACTCTTAACCCTCAGGTGGGAAGTATCTAATTAAGCCTAGTGCAAGACTTAAGACAGAAGATTTATCTACAGTGGCTTTCTAAAATTTTCCTCACCACTTCTGCACATAATTAGCTCCCACCTCTTCCTCTTGGTCCCTCCCTCCCCATAGAATCCAGGCTGCCTATTTTATGGCTGCTAATCCCCCAAATAATCCCTCAATCCTCATCACACAGACTGCCCAAACAATGGATGATTGCCAATCCTGGAAAACAACCCTTCCGTAAAGGCTTTGGCTGCTGATCCTTCCATCTCTCTGTACCACTTCCATTGAAAACCTCCCCAATCTTCCCCAAATAGCCACCCTTTTGCTTCTTCAAGGGGAACAGCAATCTAGAAGAATCTTTTTTTTTTTTTTTATTTTTTTTAGTTGTAGATGGACACAATGTCTTTATTTTATTGCTTTGTATGTGGAGCTGAGGATTGAACCCAGGGCCTCACGCATGTGAGGCAAGCGCTTTACCGCTGAGCTACAATCCCAGCCCCTAGAAGAATCTTAATTATGCTAACAGTGCCCTACCTGATTTTCTTGTACATCCTAACATACATTCAAATGAATAGGTGATACCCAGTGCAGCTGAATAGCCTCATTGTTACCCGGACAGCCGAAGGCTCCCACTAGAACTCCATCACCTCACTTTGATTCTTCAGGGCATGGGGTGGGGCAGAGACAAGCCCAATCTGAATTATATAGTCAGTTACTTTTAAAATCATGTCTGCTCTGCACTTCCATGTATAGTGTTACTACATATAGTAGTGAAGTTTACTTATATGCTATCTTTGCATCCTCCTTTCAGTCGTACTCTGATATTTACATTATCCACATAGGTATACGTGATTCCAGTTCACTCCGTTTGTGTGGAATATGGTGATTACCTTTCTCTGTTCAATGGAAAAAGTTTCTTCCGTTAATGGAGATTTAGGGGGGGGAGGGTTTTGTTGGTTTTGTTGGTTTGGTTAAGTTTGGTTTTGGTTTTTCTAACAGTCTTTATATGGAAAGTGGGGAGGGACAGTTCTTGACAGGACCTTTTCTGCCCTACTGAAATTTATTTAAACCCCTTGTTCCCCTACAAGCTGGCCTCCCTCTACACAGCCAGCCCTCTATTGCTCAGATCTCCACCTATGCCCAGATTCCCATGCCCAGCTACCTTTCATGACTAGAGGATCCCCAAGTTCCAGACCCCTCTTTTCAGCCCCTCCCCCTCTCTTTCCCCACACCCAGATCTTAAAGCCCCAACAATCCCCACAGCTGAGGCCCTCCTATGTTCAGCCTATCCCTTAGGCCCCCAAGGTAGTTCCCCAATGTCCCAGCACCTCTGCATCGCAGGCCTTCCACACCTCCAACCCAGCCCACCCTCCCCCATGTCTCAGCCCCCACCCCATATCAGACACTCCCATGCTCTGGCTACTCCCCGAGAAACAGGGCCTTCCCAACTGCGGTCCTCCTCCCCAGTCAGGCCTACCTCACACCCAGACTTCCCCAAGCCTAGAACCCCTCCCTCCCCAGGCTAGACCCACTTCAAGCTCCAGGCCCTTCATACTGTCCCCACCCCACACATTAAGGGCCCCCTCCAAAAGCCTTTGGAGGTTTGGTGTCAGCAATGTGGCTAATGAGCATTGTCAGTTCAGACTATTTAAGACCAGGCACTGCACAGGAGGACCTCAAACACCATGGAATCTTGCTGCTCATATATTGAAAACACTTGATAGAGATTTTCCCAAATTTGACAACATCCAAAACTTTTGTAAGACATTAACAATAATAAATGGTGAGGCTGAAAGCAAATTTTCCCTTTGTGTGTGTGTGTGTGTGTGTGTCATTGGGCATTAAAGCCAGGGACACTCTACACTGAATTATATCCTTAGCCTTTTTATTATTATTTTTTTATTTTGAGACAGGGTCTTGCTAAATTGCAAAGCTTGAACTTTGACTCTTTCTTCCTCAGTCTCTCAAGTCACTGGAATGACAGGCATGCACCAGGAAGCAAGTTTTCTAAGCTCTCAATAAAAATTTTTTTCAAGTGAGTCAGTCACATTGCAGGACCCATTTGTCTACCATTCTCTCTCTCATAAATTACTATTCTAGCCAGGTGCAGTGGCGCATGCCTGTAATCCTAGCACTTTGGGAGGCTGAGACAGGAGAACAGCAAGTTCAAAGCCAGCCTCAGCAACGGCGAGGTGCTAAGCAACTCAGTGAGGGCTGGGATGTGGCTCAGTGGTCTAGTACTCCTGAGTTCAATCCCCAGTACCATAAATAAATAAATAAATAAATAAATAAATAAATAAATAAATAAATAAATAAATTGTTCTAATATCTAAGTTGCTTTATGAAGCAGTGATGGTGATTATGCATTAATAATGTCACAGGCAATAAATTTTTTAAAATTTTGCAATTTTCTTGTTATATTATTTTTTGAGGGATTTGTACTTATTGGGGTTTTTTTAAACTTAATTTTACTTTTTACACAAATGGAGCACAGCTTTTCATTTCTCTGGTTATATATAATGTAGTCATACCATTCGTGCAATCATACTCATACCTAGGGTAATAATGGCCACCTCATTCCACCATCTTCCCCCCTACACACCCCCTCCCCTCCCTACCCAATCCAAAGTTCCTCCATTCTTCCCTTGCCTCCCTCCCATTATGGATCAGCATCCATTTATCAGAAAAAATATTTGGCCTTTGTTTTTTGGGGATTGGCTTACTTCATTTAGCATAATTTCATTCTACTTGAAGGCTGAGTAATATTCTGTTGTGTATATATCCCACAGTTTCTCTATCCATTCATCTATTGAAGGGCATCTAGGTTGGTTCTACAGTTAAGCTATTGTGGATTGAGCTGCTACAAACATTGAGGTGGCTGCATCACCGTAGTATGCTGATTTTAAGTCCTTTGAGTATAGACCAAGGAGTGAGATAGCTGGGTCAAATGGTGGTTCCATTCCAAGTTTTCTAAGGAATCTCCATAATGCTTTCCAAAGCAGTTGCACCATTTTGCAATCTCATCAGTGCTACCTTTTCTCCCACATCCCTGCCAACACTCATTGTTGCTTGAATTCTTGATAATGGCTATTCTGACTGGAGTGAGATGAAATCTTAGAGTAGTTTTGATTTGCATCTCTCTAATTGCTAGAGATGTTGAACTTTTTTTTTGTATATTTGTTGATCAATTGTATATCTCCTGTGAAAATCTGCTCATTTCCTTAGGCCATTTATTGATTGGGTTATTCTTTTTTTGGTATTAAGATTTTTGAGTTCTTTATGTATCCTGGAGATCAATGCTCTATCTGATGTATGTGTGGTAAAGATTTTCTCCCATTCTATTGGCTCTCTCTTCACATTATTGTTTCCTTTGCTGCAAAGAAGCTTTTTAGTTTGAATCCATCCCATTTATTGATTCTTGATTTTATTTCTTGCACTTCAGGAGTTTTGTTAAGGAATTCCGGTCCTGCTGGGCGTGGTGGCACACACCTGTAATCCCAGCAGCTCGAAAGGCTGATGTAGGAGGATCGTGAGTTCAAACCAGCCTCAGCAAAAGCAAGGTGCTAAACAACTCTGTAAATAAAATACAAAATAGGACTGAAAATGTGGCTCAGTGGTCAAGTGCCCCTGAGTTTAATCCCCAGTACCCCCCATAAAAGAAAGTGAGGTCCTCGCAGTGGCAAATGACTGTAATCCTAACACTTTGGGAGGCTGAGACAGGAGAATCGCCAAGTTCAAAGCCAGCCTCAGCAACAGCGAGGCACTAAGCAACTCAGTGAGACCGTCTCTACCTAAAACACAAAATAGGGCTGGGGATGTGGCTCAGAGGTCGAGTACCCCTGAGTTCAATCGTTGGTACCAAAAAAAAAAAAAAAAAAAAAAGGCAAACTCATCCATCCCTCCAGAAAAAACTGGTTCTCCAGTTCCTCTGTGGTATCCATGGCGGCTTTGGATCCTCAACATGGAAAATCCCAATGTTGTTCATTAGAAGTTAATATATTAATATTTTACTAGTTTATGAAGGACTTAGAGCTAACTAATAGCTCTCAAGAATTTGTTTTGGCTGGGTGTGGTCGTCCCCCCGGCTGGGTGCCATGGTGCATGCCTGTAATCCCAGTGATTTGGGAGGCTGAGGCAGGAGAATCATGAGTTCAAAACCAGCCTCAGCAACTTAGTGAGATCCTGTCTCAAAATAAAACATAAAAAGTGCTAGGGATGTGGCTCAGTGGTTAAGCACCCCTGGGTTCAATCCCTTGTACCAAAAAAAAAAAAAGGTGGGACATCTGTAGTCCCACCTACTCCAAAAGCTGAGGCAGGAGTGTCACTTAGGTTCAGGAGTTCAAGTCCAACTGGGCAACATAGTGAGACTCTGCCTCAAAAATAATAATGTTATTATTTTTAATAATTTTTATTATTAAAAAGAGGTTAACCTTAATTGTTCATGCCCCACCTGATAGAAAATAAGGACTTCAGGTCACCTCCCCCAAGTTCACCCTCTCTCAGCAGAAAGCAGCTTGGAGATGTTGTAGCCCATTTTTCCATAGAAATGGGATGTAGAAATTGACATTGGGGAAATGAAACAGTGATCCACTTTATGCTTTGAATATATCCCCTACTGTTCTGCCATTGCCAGTTATTTTTTTAAAAGACATGTTTCTTTCTCTCTCTCCCCCTCCCTAATCTTTCTCCCTCTCTAATCTCAGGGGAAATAGGATTACATTCTTCCCCATCTTAGACACAGTTATCTGTCCTTGACCCCACACCCACCACAGGAAGGAAGTAATTCAGATTTGGGGATGGAACCAGATTTCAGAAATGACTATCTTCTAACAAGTGAATTATAACTTCAGGCAGAGAATTACGTGGAATGTAGCCTTTGAATCACCTCTTTAACACCCCCTACACTCCCATTTCCCCTGATGAGCAGAATCATAGCCTCTGGGATAGGAGTGCCCTGTGTTTCTCCTTTGCTAGCAAAAAGAAAAAGGGGGGGGGGGTTAAGACTGCTTCCTAATTCTTAACATGATTGAATTTTTCCATATTGTTCACTAAATTTCAATTTTTTCATTAGGTCTTCTTAGTTTGGTAAACAATGCTTTAAGGGACTTGTTATTCTCTTTTGTAGTCTGATTTAGTAGAATGTAACACTGTTCCCTTTGTTTATTGTAAAGCGGAATAACAAATGACTGCAAAATGTTGCAGTTTTTAAATTAGCTACTGATGTGTGTAGACAATAAAGACTTTGTCAAACTCTGATTGCATTTGAGTCCAGATTTGAGGTGGCCACAAGTTCAATGAGTAATTGATTTAACAGACAAGCTTCTAGAAACTACATTCATTCCCACTTCTATGCTAACAAAGCTGAAAGCAACTGAGATGTTAGACTCTACAAATTGATATGCCTGTAGTCTCTTGAGTCACCATGTTTACATTCTTTCAACTTTAAGCAAGTGCTTCTCCTTATCAAACACTTAATCTCATTATAACTAACTTATTTTGAAAAAGATGTAGATAAAGACGTTCCAGAGATATTTCTTGGAATCAGAGCCACTGGTCTGAGACAAGATAGCTTTTTCATAATTATGTTCTAATACACAGGGTAGGTATGGGGCAGGGATTGTAGCCCAGTGGAGGAACATACGCATGAGGTCCTGGGTTCAATTTCCCAGCACCTGATCCCCTGCAAAAAAAATCTTGGTATGTAGTTAACTTCTTTTTTCCATATTTTGGGAATTGTACCCAGGGGTGCTTTACCCTTGAGCTACATTCCTGCCCTTTTCATGTTTTATTTTGAAACAGGGTCTTGCTGAGTTGCCAAAGCTGGCCTTGAACTTACCATCTTCCTGCCTCAGCCTCCTGAGTGGCTGGGATTACATGCATGTGTCATCACACCTGGTTTATAGTTGGCTTCTTTGGCTCCGTTTAACTGGGAAAACAAATAAGAAGGGGAAATGTAGGAGTGTAGCTTATACATTTTTTATTTTTGTTTTTGGTGCTGGGAATGGAACCCAGGCTCTCAAGTGTGCTAAGCATGTGCTCTACCACTGAGCTACAAACCCAGCCCTGAGGCAATTTTCTCACTGGAAAACTAGAGTTGGTCAGTGCTATGATTTAGACCTGAGGTGTTCCTGAAACACTCTTGTGTTAATGCAGATGAAATTGTTGCTGAAAGCTTGGTCCTTGTCCCTGATGCTAATCCAATAATGAGGACACAGTTTTGAGAAAAAAGAAAAAGAAAGTTTATTGCTTTTCTAGCAAAGGAGAAACACAGAGGACCCCCTCTCCCAAAGGCTCTGCTTCTCCCCATCAGCACGAAGAGGTGGCTTTAAAGAGGTGATTCAAAGGCTATATTCCACATGTTCTCTGTCTGGAATTGTAATTCACATGTTAATTTGGGAGACAGTCATTTCTGAGATCTTCTAGTACCATCCCCAAAGTCTGGATTACTTCATTCCTATAGTGGGTACACACTCACTCAGGGACAGATAACTCTGCCTAAAATGGGGAAGAAAGGTAATCCTGTTTCCCCTGAGATTAGGGAAGGGTTGAGATTAGGTAGGAGCAGGGAGAGATGAAGAGAAAGAAACATGTCCATTTTAAAAATCTGTTGCAGTGGCAAAGCAGAGCAGCAAAGGTTATATTCAAAGTATAAAGTGGACCACTATTACAAAAATACTCGAAAAATTGTAAAATCAAAATTTTATTTAAAAACATAGTATATACTTGGTACATGTACAATGATAACAACTTTTCAACAGTTGGCACTCTAGTGAAAATAATATGTACACTTACATAAAATATTGAACATTACCATCTGCATAAAAATCATACACACAGCCGGGCGCAGTGGTGCAAACCTGTAATCCCAGCACTTAGGGAGGCTGAGACAGGAGAATCGCGAGTTCAAAGCCAGCCTCAGCAATGGTGAGGTGCTAAGCAACTCAGTGAGACTCTGTCTCTACATAAAACACAAAATATGGCTGGGGATGTGGCTCAGTGGTCAAGTGCCCGTAAGTTCAACCTCCAGTAACAAAAAAAATAAAAATAAAATAAATAAATAAAATAAAAAATAAAAATCACACACACACACACCACAAAGAGAAACATTTTTTAAAAAAATAATTTGTATAAATTTTGTCAACTTATTAAAAAACATTGAATTGTACCCTTGATTTATTTTTTAATTATTTCTAAATTTACACATTAACTTTATTTTCACTGAGTATTTATTTAATATAGAGTCTTCCTATGTTGCCCAGGCAGGCCTCAGCCTCCTGTCCTCAAGGGATTCACCTGCCTCAACCTCTCAACCTGTACCTACCTCAACCTTGGACTACAGGTACACACCACCACACCTGGTTGAACTGTACATTTTCAATTAGTCAAAGATATGGTTAGAGAATCACATCTCAATAAAACTGCTTTTGTATCACATTAAAAATAAATTACATGCACAGCTGTGCATAAAGAATGCCAATTAAAGTTATCTCTGGGGACAGGCAGCCACCTCCAGCTATGTGATTGAGGCACATTACCTAACCTCTCTGCACCTCATTTTCTCATCCTAAAATTGGGGTGATGAGGTCTCCTTCCAAGGTGGTTGTATAACATAGCAGCTGTTTTGAGAAGTTGTCTGTGGCAGTGACTTTTGCCTTGCCCTGCCTCTCATCCTTGTAGATTTCCTCCCTTTTGCTCAGCATTCTAAATTCTAAAGAGCAGCCCCACCTAAATGGTTAAGGCGTTATCGCTAAATAATATTTCATTAGATTTACAGAACCTGGAACATCTGATAACCTTTGTAATACCCCTTCTCAGCCTTTAGTTCTGTCTAAAAAGAACTATAGGAACAAGCTACAGGAAATTGAGGTCCATTTCATTCTCCCACCAGAGAAAAAGAAAGAATACATACACCCTGCATGAGAAAGACACTGCAGTGGGGAGCAGTGGCGCATGCCTGTAATCCAAGTGTCTGGGGGCAGGTGAGGTGGGAGTTGAGGCCCGAGGATCAACCTCTGCAAATCAACAAGGCACTTAGCAACTCAGTGAGACCCTGTCTCTAAACAAAATACAAAATAGGACTGGAGATGTGGCTCAGTGGTCAAGTACCCCTGAGTTCAATCCTTGGTACCCCCCTCACCCAAAAAGAGAGAGAGAGAAACCCTGCAGCACACAGCATTCCTGCCTGGCTCCTCCTTTCCCTCCCTATCAAAGCCCTTTGTGGCCCTAAACCCCTGAAATAGAGCTTTGAGGAGAGAGACCCTCCATTCTCTCAAGATTACCAGCCCTGTGTGTTGCTCAAAGCTCGGTCCTTGTCCCTGATGCCAATCCAATAAGGAGGACACAGTTTTGAGAAAAAGGAAAAATGTGGTTTATTGCTTTGCTAGCAAAGGAGAAACACAGGGGACTCCTATCCTAAAGGCTATGATTCTGCCAATCAGCAGGAACAGGTGGCTTTAAAGAGGTGATTCAAAGGCTACATTTCACATGTTCTCTGTCTAGAGTTGTAATTCACTTGTTAATTTGGGAGACAGTCATTTCCGAGATCTTCTGGGGCCATCCCCCAAATGTGGATTACTTCTTTCCTATGGTGCGTGAGTGCTCAAGGACAGATAACTATCTAGGATGGGGAAGAAAGGTAATCCTGTTTTCCCTAAGATTAGGGAGGGGGAGAGATTAATGAGGAGCAGAGAGAGAGGAAGAGAAAGAAATATCCATTTTTAAAATCAGTTGTGGTGGCAGAGCAGGAAGGGCTATATTCAAAGCATAAAGTGGACCACTGTTACATGTGTAATCCCAATAATTTGGGAGGCTGAGGCAAGAGGATTACAATTTTGAGGCCAGCCTCGGAAATTTAGCAAGACCCTGTCTCAAGGTAAAAAATACAGCTGGGGATGTAGAACAGTGGTAAAGCACCCCTGAGTTCAAGCCCTAATAGAAGGGGGAAAAAAAGTCAGCCCTCAAGCTTGATTTCTTCCTACCAAGCTTCCTCTCACAAATATTGGCCTTTGAGTCAGGCAGCCCTGACCTTAATTTTAGAAAAAGTTGTGAGGATTATGAGTTAATACATAGAAAGTGTTGGAAAAAACCAACCAGATAGTAAGCACTCAATAAATATGAGGATCATGCACTATGCTAAGAAGACACAGAAAGTGTTTGAATAAACACTTGAAAGGTAGTCAATAAAACCTTTCAAGAATAAAATATATGAGCCAGGCATGGTGGCACAGGCCTGTAAT
Source organism: Geosciurus inauris (assembly GCA_004024805.1). Lineage (NCBI taxonomy): Eukaryota > Metazoa > Chordata > Mammalia > Rodentia > Sciuridae > Geosciurus > Geosciurus inauris. The sequence goes on from PVHX01023144.1 coordinate 18,379, forward strand.
CCCAACACTTTGGGAGGCTAAGACAGGAGAATCATGAGTTCAAAGCCAGCCTCAGCAACGGTGAAGCACTAAGAAATTCAGTGAAACCCTGTCTCTAAATAAAAATACATAGCCAGGCGCGGTGGCTCAGGCCTGTAATCCCAGCACTTTGGGAGGCTGAGACAGGAGAATTGTGAGTTCAAAGCCAGCCTCAACAACGGCGAGGCGCTAAGCAGCCCAGTGAGACCTGTCTCTACATAAACACAAAATAGGGCTGTGGCTCAGTGGTTGAATGCCCTGGAGTTCAATCCCCAGTACCAAAAATAAATAAATAAATAAATAAATATACAAAATAGGAAAGCCAGCCTCAGCAACGGCGAGGCACTAAACAAGTCAGTGAGACCCTGTCTCTACATAAAACACAAGGGCTGGGGATGTGGCTCAGTGGTCAAGTGCCCCTGAGTTCAATCCCCAATACCAAAAAATAAAATATATGAAGTTAAGTTCTATGGGTGAAAGAGTAAGGAAATATAGACTGAGGGGGAAAAAGGAGGGTGGAATAAACTAATGCTAAAGAGTTTATGTAAATCTTCAAATGGACTATGATTGAAATCAAAATAGTATGGTTTTCAGATTCCACTGCATATAGTAAGAGTCGTGTAATTTTTTACTTTGACTTATCAATAGTAAAATATTACCAGAAAGTATATTTTTGCAACTATGCTAAAAAACTTTAAATAACATAAAGCTATGCAAAAAGTATTATAGTTTTTTCAAAAACCTTCAAAGATCACTTCAGTACATGGATATGGGGAACAAGGAATGCTACAGAGGGAGTAGCCTGTGCAAAGACTTGAAAAGTCTTGAGTTAACAAAAGGACTCTGAACTTGCTGGAGCTTATCAAGCATGGGAGAGAACTGAGGGAGAGCTCAAAGAGGGTGGTTCTAGCAGAGCCTTGAAAGCCAAAGCTTGTACTTTGTGTGACTAGCAGAGGAGGAAAAACATGAGTCATAGAGATATTTAGGAAGCAGAAAGGACAAGCATTGTCTTATGATTGGATGTAGACACTTAGGGGGCAGGTAAAATCTAGGATGATGCTTAGGTTTTTGCTTTTACCAGTTGGATGGAAGATAGAGAGTAGGTGGAGTAGTCTAAAGAGGAAACCAAACGTTTATTTTGGGAAATTTTGAGCTTTAGAAGGCTGTGAAACATTCACATGGTGACAGGAGTAGGCATGGTAGTCTGGAGCTGAGAAGAGAAAGCAGAGAGAAGTTTCAAGGAGGAGTGGTCAATTCTCAAATGCAGCTTGAGAGGAATTTTTTTTTTGGTACTGGGGATTGAACTCAGGGGCTCTCGAACACTGAGCCACATCCCCAGCCCTATTTTGTGTTTTATGATAGAGACAGTGTCTCACTGAGTTGCTTAGCGCCTCGCCGTTGCTGAGGCTGGCTTTGAACTCGCTATTCTCCTGTCTCAGCCTCCCAAAGTGCTGGGATTACAGGCTTGCGCCACCGCACCCGGCGAGAGGAATTTTTTTTTTAATGGTGCTGGGGATTGTACCCAGGGCCTTGTGCATGCAAGGTAAGTACTCTACCAACTGAGCTACATCCCCAGCAGCCCTACACACTTTTTTCTGTACCGGGGATTGAACCCAGGAGCGCTTAACCACAGAGCCACACCTACTGCCCTTTTTTTATTTATTATTTGAGACAGGGTCTTGCTAAATTGCTTAGGCCTCTCTAAATCGTTGAGGTTGGTTTTGAACTTGCAATCCTTCTGCCTCAGCCTCCAGAGTTGCTGGGATTACAGGCATGTGGTGCCACCACGACTGGCTTAAGATGGTTTTTAAAGACCATATTATGCATTCAAAAATGTATCTATCCATTCACATATTACTCAGTAATTTATCCATCATTTTGTTCAATATTTAATTCGTGCATATATCCACTTCCCATGCTGAATTCCTGCCACGAGTCAGGGTCTCTAGGAGCAATGCCACGAATGATAAGCAGTCGTGGAAATGGGAGAAAAGGGAGGCAAATGATCACACCAATACCTGTGATGCAGGGCTTGGGAAAAGTGGGCCCCTCCATGGGAACAATGAAGGCACCTGAACAGGAAAGGTATGCCTAAACGGGGCAGCTACTGAGTTGGGCACATTGGGAAAGGCTCGGTGTCCATGGGAGAGAGGATAAGGTCTAGGATGAAAAGAAAGGAGTGAATAAGGGAGATACGGTGTTGCCAGTGGAACTGGATTGAATGTGGCAAGGAAAGGGAGTTGTGTTGCATTACCTCCCTAACAGTGTTGGTCCACTGACAGGCTGACCATTCCTTTGATGAAGTCATAGCTTGAAAGAAAGACTTTCAGGTGCTCTCTTCTTACCCAGGTCTTCATTCCTGCCGTCCTAAACAGCTCCCCAAAGGGTGTTTTCAAATGCAAATCTACCAGTGTCTCCCCTTTGCTGGAAACTCTCCCGGGATCTGAGGCGTGGTGCGGGGCATCTGGCCTCACTCACCAGATCTGCCCGAGGGTGCACTCTACCTTGCCAGCCTCACCCATTATGCTGTCCCTTCACATCCACTGCCCCACACAGCCTCTAAGGCTGTGATTACTGAAGACCGCCACCCTCAAGGTAGACGGCCGACTCTCCAGGGGGTGAATGAATGGACAGAAACCCCTACTCCTTTGAGTATGCACAGAAGCGCCCGGACAGGCTGCGCAAGCGTGGTAGGGAGGCAGCTTTGACAGGCACTTTTGTCGAACCAGAACCGCCAATTCACCGGAAGAGGGGCGGAACCATTTCCTCTGCTGGAAAGCCCCGCCCACGTTGCCCGGGCCTTCGCCTACGCGAAGGCTTCACCCGAGGACCCGCCTCAACCGACATTCGTTGGTGCTGATTGGCTATTGGTCACCGACGAACCAGCTCCAATTGGCTGTCTTGTGGCTCCCCACAGAGGAGACCTCCAAGTGGCTTATGGGATTGTTTGTGTAGACCTGATTGTGTGCAGTAAAGCAGGCTAGGCCTTCCCTTGGGTCCTGAGGAGCGTGGCTGCCTTCGAGACCCCCACATTATTTCTTTACCCCCTTATCCAGTGCGCTCAAAGCCCGCCTGGCAGAGGGCAACTTCTGGCAACTGTCCAACACTCGGGTCCTAAGAACTAGCACCGGAACAGCGAGCCCCGCCCCCATCCCTCCAGGACAGCCCCCTCTGTAGGGCTTGGAGCACCTCCCGCCCTCACACAGTTAGGCAGGCGAGCAGTGAGCTGCATCCTTCACCAGGGTCCTCTGAGAGAGTGAACCCTAGATCTGTTTACCTGGGCAGTCATAGGGAACCTGAGGGAGAGGGCACTGAGAGCGGGTGGGGTCTCATCCAAGACAACGGGGAGAGACCCCAGAGGATGGAGAGATTCCTCTGCCCTCCTTGAGTTCCCTCAGGAAGCATTTATTTTCTTTCTTCTACCAGATCCCTCAAAATAAACACTCTCAACCTTCTGATGAACAATCATGCACAAGCAGCAAGAGGCAGGAGCCATCCATGGTCAACTCTCAATACTCTCAATACATATTTATGGAATGAATGCCTTCAGAATGTAAATAAAGTTCCTTAACCTCAGGATTCAGAGGCACTACTGACAACACATACAGAGTCAAATTCTGTTAGTTACTCGCTGTGTGCACTTGAGCAACCAACTTATCCTTATCTGTTCATCCATGAAGTAGGAACGATGACCAAATCTTACCCCCTCCCACTTTTTTTTTTTTTTTGGTGGTATTGAGAACAGAACCCAGAATCTTTCACATGCTATACAAGTGCTTTTTCCACTGAGCTACATTCCTAGCGAACAAATCTACTTTGAATATTTGTGACGACTATTTCTGATTATACTGCCTGTGCTTAGCAGATAGTTGCATGGTGAGGGCCTAGTTTGCAGGAGCAGTTGTTGTAGCTGATCTTGATACACACATGATAAGATCTGCAGTCTGAGAGAAAGGGGACTGAGACCCCTCCAGAGGGAAACTGTTCTAGAGAAAAGAAAGGTCTTGCTCTAAGTTACACTATACCCTTGTAGGAGAGTGAAGACTCAACCCACAAATTTCCATTTCCCCTGCCAATTAGAATTCTGTCCTATTAGAATACAGAGAATAAGCAGAAAGAAAGCAGGCATTTGTAAGTTCCAAGTGCCACCTTCACTTTAGGAGGTCTCCTGGAAGGGACCTCAGATCCACATCTCCAGAAGGCCCTAGCATTTCCCCCCTATCCATAACTTCTACCCTCTTCAAAGATCCATCATTCTGTCCCTATTGCTGTGAGGAATTATCATCACCATTAACAAGTGGAAAGAAAACTTGTCCCTATCCAAGGTAGGGGGTCCAGGAATTATGAATGCAGCTCCTGTGTGTAACTTCTGCAAGCACAATGATAAGTCACCACATCTACAGAGGGCACTATGCCTGGGCACTGTGTCTGTCCCCTCTAAGAGGCCCCTAAGGCTGGCCACACACTCAGTGGCCCACAACCACACCTTCCATGTTGGAAGTGATACATAGCCAATTCCTATGTTAATGAATTTAACTTTCTAGATATTAAACCCACTACTTCTAAGTGGTCATGAAAGTGGGTAGGAAGCTTTAAAAGCTACCTATATTAAGAAGTGTTTACTGGGGCTGGAGTGTAGCTCAATGATAGTTTGTGCTCAGCATCCTCAAGGTCCTATGTTCAATCCACAGCAACATCAAAACAGAGAGAGACAGCTTAAAGAAAACCAACAAAGTTTTCAATAAACTTTCATCCACTAGGAGATTTGAGAATGAATGATAACTCTCTCAGGGTGTGATTCCTGAGGATTTGGACTAGCAGTGAAGGCCGTTTTCAGAAGTCACTTTCCCTGCTTTCTGAATATGCATTTCTTATCAGAACCCCTGGAGCCATGCTTTGGAGTCTGATTTTTTTATTTACAACAAAGGGAAGCTGAGTGAGAGGAAATGAGACCTACAAGGAAATCAAGGGCAGCTGGTGATATGGGCACAGGTCAAAGCCTGGAGGTATCAAAAAATATCAAAGAGAGCCGGGCGCTGTGGCTCAAGCCTGTAATCCTAGCACTTAGGGAGGCTGAGACAGGAGAATCACGAGTTCAAAGCCAGCCTCAGCAACGGTGAGGCGCTAAGCAACTCAGTGAGACCCTGTCTCTACATAAAACATAAAATAGGGCTGGGGATGTGACTCAGTGGTCAAGTGCCCCTGAGTCCAATCTCCAGTACCAAAAAAGCATTTATTTTCCTGGGGTAAGGAAACAAGACAGGAATTATTTAAGATTGACCAGAGAGGTCCAATAAAAGGGACATAGCTACTATTTTGCCTGGCATATAGTGAGATTTCTCCTACCTTCCAAGATATGCCAAATGTCACAGGCACCAGAAAGCTGAGATTGTCTATTTTGATGGCCCTGCATGTGCACATGAGTGTTTCTGTCTCTCTCTCTCCCTCTCTCTCTCTCTCACACACACCACACACACACACACACACACACACACACACACACACAAATACATAGAGATTAGAAAAGTTACTAGTTTGTTTGTATATTTATTTATGCAGTACTGGAGATTGAATCCAGGGGTGATCTACCACCGAGCTACATTCTAGTCCTTTTATTTTTTATTTTGAGATAGGATTTCCCTAAATTGCTAGTGGTTAACCTTGAATTTGTGATCATCCTGCCTTAGCCTCCAAAGTAGCTGGGATTACAGACACGCGCCAGCACTGGGAAAGACTTAAAAAGACACAAGAGGCCTGGGGTTGTGGCTCAGTGGCAGAGTGATTGCCTTGCACATGTGAGGCACTGGGTTCGATCCTCAGCACCACATAAAAATAAATAAACAAAATAAAGATATTGTGTCCATCTATAACTAAAACTTTTTAAAAAATGACATAAGAGACTCAGGCAGAAAGTAGAAAATAAGAGGAGATGTGCTGCTGTGTGCAACCCCCTATACACACAAACACCACTGAGACCACCATGACAAGACAGCCCTGCTCAGCAATCAAGTCCTCTACACCAGGCTTTCACTTCCTGTTTTTTTGTTTTGTTTTGTTTAAACAGTGCTAGGGATTGAACCCAGGGCCTCCTGCATGCCAGGCAACAGCTCTACCACTGAACTATGTCCCTAGCCCCCCTTACTATTCTCCCTTAATAAATTTAAACACAGAGACCCAGCCAGTCATGGTGGTGCATACCTGTAATTCCAGTGACTCAAGATGCTGAGGCAGGAGAATCACAAGTTCAAACCAGCCTCAGCAACTTAGTGAGACCCTGTCTCCAAAGAAAAAATAAAAAGGGTTGGGGATGTGGCTCAGTGGTTAAGTGCCCCTGGGTTCAATCCCTGGTATGAAAAAAATAAAATAAACACAGAGACCCAGGGAGGTAGAACCCCCCTCCAATGTCACATATCTTGGAAGATGGGTCCTAGGTTCAAATTCTACTACTTCAGAGCTACCAAACTCTACTTCCCACACTTGGGAGAATGCCAGGGGACACCCAAGATGTGAAAAGAGAAAGAGCAGGAAAGAGACACCTAGCGTGTCAGTGCCAAGAAGGCTCAATCCATTCCCCATCTGTTGGTCCTGCTGGGGGCCTCCCAGGGAGACAGAGAACCCCATGTCTCTGAAAGAGAGATGCTTTCTACCTAGCCCAAAGCTTTCTCAGCCACTTAGTCCTCAAGGATACCTTACCAAGCCCAACTCTCTATTCCCAACTTCCCCTACCTTCCCTTGCCCTGTGCCATTGATGGCAACTCCCTCAGTCCCCAACAAACACAGGGGAAGTAACATCAGCCCTCCAGCTTGCTTGATTCTGTGCAGTCATAAATCTCCTGGAGGAATCATGCAGAGGGTGAGTATGAGGATCCTCCTACCCTGCACCTCTACTTTCAAAGTGTGCCTGTGCCACCCCCCAACCCCCAACTCTTGGTCAACGGCCTGGTTGAGCTTTACTACTCAGAGAGTCTCTTTGTTCTGTCCCAGCTCTGTCCTAGTGGAGTGGAGATCATCCCCTCTCCAGCTTCTACCAACAACCCATCCATCTTGCCTTCCCTAGCAAGCCCAGGCCAGAGACCTCTACTTCTTTCTCAGCCATGCCCATTTACCTTCTAGACAATTTGTCCCTCATTTGTTAAAGAAGAATCAGGTTGAAAGAACAACAGAACAGAGGCCTGACGATGTCATCTAAAGGCATGCGTGTGGCAGGGTGAATTTGGCCAGCAGCAAACAGAGCAGACTGTCCTCCTCTTGGTACTGCCCCACCCCCACTCCATCCCACCTTTGTGAGGTAGGCAGGAGCCAGGCTGCTCCTGGGCAGTTTCTGATTATGGCCATTGAACTCCCAGAGTCACATGTTATGAAGGCCTGGTCAGAAGGCAAGCAATCCAAGCAGTATCCATCAGCCTTAGCATTCCTCTTCCATGAACACCCAGTCCAAGTAAAAGCAGTGAGACCACTGAGCAAATGGAGCCTTGTGTCCAGTCTTCAACTTCTCAGCCACTCTACTGTCCCCACTGCTGACAACACCTGCCCCCTCAATCATACCCCTCTGGACGTCTTTTCGAATCTAAATGAACTAAGGAAGCTGAATCCTCCAGAGGGGGTCTGAGGCCTGGCCTATCTCTTTCCCTTCTCCCCTCATACCTTAGCTCTGATCAGACCTGGGACCCCAGAAGACCCTGCCCTGGGTCATCTTAAGCTATCTTAAGCTATCTCTTAAGATTAGCATATGGAAGCCGGGCGCGGTGGCTCACGCTTGTAATCCCAGCACTTAGGGAGGCTGAGACAGGAGAATCACGAGTTCAAAGCCAGCCTCAGCAATGGCGAGGCACTAAGCAACTCAGTGAGACCCTGTCTCTACATAAAACACAAAATAGGGCTGGGGATGTGGCTCAGGGGTCGAGTGCCCCTGAGTTCAATCCCCGGTACCAAA
>PVHX01023145.1:0-26226 GCA_004024805.1 Geosciurus inauris
TTTTTTTTTTTAATTCATTCATCCATTGACAGACACTGTTTATGGATGAATTATATATGAATTGTATCTCAATAAAACTATTTTTTAAACCTTGTATTTTATCAGGTCTACCAGGTCATGGTTTTTTAAACTTGCTCCTGTATCTCACACATTAAGGCATAATTATTACTACCTGTGTCATAGTTGGTTCAGTTCTTTACTACATACAGTTTAGAAATCTTGTTTCTGTCCTGTGCTTTTTTACCACCTCATCACTCTATTTCCCAAGCTGGTAGCAGTGTAAAAGTACTGCAGAGCCAGGCGCGGTGGCACACATCTGTGATCCCAGCACTTTGGGAGGCTGAGATGGAATCCCGAGTTCAAAGCCAGCCTCAGCAATAGCGAGGCACTAAGCAACTCAGTGATACCCTGTGTCTACATAACACAAAATAAGGCTGGGGTTGTGGCCCAATCAGTGGTCAAGTCCCCTGAGTTCAATCCCTGGTACCAAAAAAGGTGGGGGGGACTGCAGAGATGAGAATGATCTTGTTTCAGATTCCAGGTTGAATGTTGTTTAGAACATCTCACAGAGAAAGCTTCCATTTCTGAAATCTAACCGTGAACAAAAGTGTAGGTGACACATAGATGTGCAAAGTCCATCCCCTAAAGCCCCCTCCTTGTTCTTAGAAAACTGTCAGGCCTCCTTTCAGCATGTTTGCCATTATTTTGCATATCATCCAATAAGCAGATTGCTGATGGAATCCAGTTAGAATGGGTGTAAATGGTATGCTATGGACTGAATCCTATCTTTATAAAATTTGTGCATTGAAGCCCTAACTCCCAATGTGATAATATTAATGCATCTATGATGGTATTAGGGACCCTGGGAGAGTTAATTAGATTTAGATGTGATCATGATGGGTTTAATATCCTTACAAGTAGAAAAACCTGAGGAGATTGCTCACCTGTCATGTGAGAACACCCCTTACCAGAAACTACCTATGCTTGCACTTTAATTTTGGACATCTAGCCTCCAAAACTGTGAGGTAATAAATTTCTGTTGTTTGAGTGATTCGATCTGATATTTTGTTATGGCAGCTTGAGCTGACTGAGACATGGGGGAAAGCAGCTCCATAGCTTTATTCTCTTTATTATAATATGACAGGAGTATTCTTATTTTTTGCTTGAGAATCTAAAGGCCTTTTCTAGCAGGTAGTGTTTTTTTTCCTTCTCGTTTTACTGGCACATTATAATTCTAGCTAATAGTGGAATCTGTTACTACATGTTTGTACATGGACATAATATAACAGTATAATTTGGTCAGCTTTATTTCCTAGTACATCCCCTCACTGGTCCCCTTATTTATTTATTTATTTATTTATTTATTTATTTGGTGCCAGGGATTGAACTCAGGGGCATTCAACCACTGAGCCACATCCCCAGCCCTATTTTAGGTTTTATGTAGAGACAGGGTCTCACTGAGTTGCTTAGTGCCTCGCCATTGCTGAGGCTGGCTTTGAACTCACAATTCTCCTGTCTCAGCCTCCCTAAGTGCTGGGATTACAGGCTTGAGCCACTGCGCCCGGCTCCGACATTAGTTCTTTCGAGCAAATACCAAGGAGTGGTATAGCTGAGTCATATAATGGCTTCATTCCTAATCTTTTAAGGAATCTCCATGTTGGTTTCCATAGTGGTTGTATTATTTTACAGTCCCACCAACAGTGTAAAATGTTCCTTTTCCCCTACATCCTCTTTAGCGTTTTTTAAAATTATTTCTATTATTGATGGCTGCCATTCTAATTGGAGCAAGATGAAATCTCAGTGTAGTTTTGGTTTGCATTTCTCTAATTGCTAAAAATGGTAAACATTTTTCATATATTTGTTAGCCATTTGCGTTTCTTTTGAGAAGTACCTATTTAATTCATTTGCTCATTTATTGATTGGGTTATGCGGGGGGTGGTGGTAAGTTTTTTGAGTTCTTTATATATTATGGATATTAATCCTCTGTGAGAAGAGTCACTAGCAAAGATTTTCTCCCATTCTCTTCACACTCATTTCCTTTGCTGTGTAGAAGCTTTTTAATTTGATATCATCGCATTTATTTTCTTGGTATTATTTCCTGAGCTTTAGGAGTCCTGTTGAGGAAGTCATTATACCAGTAGTATTGAGATTCTGCTCCTTTAAACTGAGTAGCTTTGTAAATAATTTTATTTCAATATATAATATTACCGGGGCTGGGATTGTAGCTCAGCGGTAGAGCGCTTGCCTTGCATGCGTGAGGCCCTGGGTTCGATCCTCAGCACCACATACAAAACAATAAAATAAAGACATTGTGTCCATCAACAACTAAAAAAATATTAAAAAAAAAAATATATATATATATATAATATTACCTTTAATTTTAATTTAACCGAAGCCCTAAAAGCAGGTTTATCTCCCCCACCTCCACTTAAGCCCAATGTGAGCAAGATAGCTACACACTACTATTTGTCTTTGTTGCTAAGAGTTGACAGATATGCTGGGCTACCACTTCCTTTCTCCCCCTTTAGCAGAAGTCACTAAGGATTACCACATTCTTCCTGAGTCAGCTGAGGTCTTAGAATCAGCAACAGAACCCCGTCCATCTACATTGGGCCAATATCAGGCATCTCCAATTGTCGTTTAGTTTTGTATCTTATTTATGGTCATTAGTAACTTGAGAAGACCATGACAAAAAGAATGGACAGTGCTCTCAGGTATGATTTACAAAATTATATAAATTTCAGGTGTACAGGTTCATAATTTTATGTGTATATATTGTTAAATGATTACCACAATCAAGTTTAACACATCTGTCATTTCATATAATTTACCTTTTTTAATGTGTGGTAAGAACATTTGAGATCTACTCTCAGCAGATTTCAAGTTTATAATACAGTGTTGTAATAGTCACCATGGTATACATTTAGATCCCCAGAACTTAACTTGTAACTGGAAGTTCGTACCCTTTTACTATCTACTCTCCCCATTTCCCTCATCCTGGCATCTACCAGTCTACTCTCTATGAATTGTACTTTTTAAAGATTCTATATACAAGTGAGATCATAGAATATTTGTCTCTCTGGCTTATTTCACTTAAATAAACCTGCCGTCAAGGTTTATCCATGTGGTCACAAATGGCAAGATTTCCTTCTTTTTATGGCTGAATAATATTCCTCTGTATATGCATGTGTGCCTGTACATTTCATTATTATTACTATTATTTGCAGTTCTAGGTATTAAACCTGGGTCCTCATCTATGCTAGGCAAATGGTCTACCATGGAGTCACATACTCAGCTATACCACACTTTCTTTTTTTTTAAATATTTTTTTAGTTGTTGATGGATCTTTATTTTATTCATTTATTATTTATATGTGGTGCTGAGGATCGAACCTGGTGCCTCATGCATGCTAGGCAAGCCCTCTACCACTGAGCTATAGCCTCAGCCCTATACCACATTTTCTTTATCTGATCACTTATGTATAGATATTTATAAGTCATGTACATGTCTTGGCTAGGCTGTAATGAACATGGAAATGTAGGCATCTCTGATTTCATGTCTTTTGAATATATACCCAAAGTTATATTGGTGGATTATATATAAGTTGTTTCTGCTTTGGTGATAGCTCACTGTGATTTTTGATTCGTATTTCCTGATGGTTAGCGCTGTTGAGTACCTTTTAAGGTACCTGATGTTCAATTATAAGCAGCAGGTTTTCATAGCTATCAGGTAAAGTTTACTTTTAAGAACTGCTGTTGTTTGTAAAACATGCAGTTACCTCTTACTGGAAAGCTGATTGTTTTGTGGAATAGAGTTCTACTCTGGGGAAAATGTCAGTCTCAGTGCTTTTTGGAAAAAGCCTTTGACCTAAAGGTGACTATTTTTTCCACATATTTATTTCTTCATTTGAAAAAAACTGTTTTAGAGATTTTAATGTTAGGATGCAGGTCAGATATTTATAAATAAGACATTGAGTATAACTAATTAGAACAAATAAAAAATTAAAAGTCAAAAAAAGTAAGACATTGCTTTGGTGTGAAGAATTTAAACTATAGAGCTCGCGCGCCTATAATCCCAGCACTTAGGGAGGCTGAGACAGGAGAACTGTGAGTTTAGAGCCAGTCTCATCAACAGTGAGGCGCTAAGCAACTCAGTGAGACCCTGTCTCTACATAAAACACAAAATAGGGCTGGGGATGTGGCTCAGTGGTTGAGTGCCCCTGAGTTCAATCCCTGGTACCAAAAAAAAAAAAAAAATTAAACTATAAAGAGAGGTCAATAGATAAACAGGAGTCCTGTCCTAAGAGAAGTGTGTTGTGTGAGGTGGGAGAAAGAATGGGGGGGAGAGAGTGGAAATGATATTGAACAGAATGTTGAAGGATGAACAGGAGTTTCCTGCCAGAACAGGAAGAAAAAGCATTTCAGATGCCAGTGAAGCCTGTTCACAGCCTGGGAAGTAAGAATTTTGACTTGAATTGTAAAACCCTTAAAGGTTAGAATTAGATGGAATTCAAACCAAATTCCTAGGTAGTATTTTATGTTGGTAGCCCCATAATTCATTTCAAAATCTTTTCAACCCTGTTTTCCAGGAACCCGAATCATTTATGATAGGAAGTTTCTGTTGGATCGTCGCAATTCTCCCATGGCTCAGACCCCACCCTGCCATCTGCCCAATATCCCAGGAGTCACTAGCCCTGGCACCTTAATTGAAGACTCCAAAGTAGAAGTAAACAATTTGAACAACTTGAACAATCATGACAGGAAGCATGCAGTTGGTAAGGGATGCCAGTGTTGGGGACCAAGGGGGTGGCTATAGGAATTTTCATGTCAGTTTTCTGTAGGTTGAAAAAATGTTGATACATCAGGTATAACTGATGTTTAGTAGTTATATGTCTCTGAGGTCCTCTCACTTCCCAAAGGTTTATTGCACTACTTTGGAAGCCCTGAGTTCTAAATTATAATCAAACCTCATTGGTAGGTGGAAAGCAATCCAAAGTCAGGGCGTGGTAAACCCCAAAGGTGACTCTTGGAACCATGCCTGAAGGACTGCTTGGCCTAGGCTTTACTGGGCCAGGGATTAACACCTCCTGCCCCACACACAGAATGTCAGAGCACCCATTTCCATCATCCTTAGAGAACAGACCTTGTTCTTCAGAAGAAAAATATGTTTATTGTGTGGGTGTAGCAGTATGGTTTGTTTCCCACACAGACACACACCTTTATTAATAATGGGTCCTCATTGCCTCTGTAGAAGCAGAATAATGAGTTGGTAATGGCCAGCTCTTGGACGTACCTCAGAGGTTGCACTTTGATCCCCTAGTACAGGGGATCAAACCAGGGCCTCACACATGCTAGGCACACTGCTGTACCACTGAGCTGCATCCCCATCCCTTTTCATTTTTATTTTGAGATAGGGTCTTGCTAAGTTGCCATGGCTGGCCTCCAACTTGCAACCCTACTGCCTCTGCCTCCTGAGTCTCTGGGATTACTTAGGTGTGCACCACTCTGCCTGGCCTTCACTTGGGTTTTTAATGAATAAAGTCTCAATTCAGAGAAAGTCTCAAGTTCAAAGCTTCCAGAAGAGTGTGCTCACCTTATGGCTGGCAGAGAGCTCTCAGAAGCTGCTATGTTGTCAGCCTGTGGACACAGGTACTCCGGGAAAGTCCACTTATGTTCTTTTGCCCATATGCTCTTCCCCACAGGTGATGTGACTGAATTTTTTTTTTTCTTTTAAAATTCTAGATTAAAAAAGGGCCAGTCAAGGGCTGAGGGCATAGCTCAGTGGTAGAGCACTTGCATAGCATGTGCAAAGCCTTGGATTCAACCCCCAGCATCACAAAAACAAATGAACTAAAAAATACCAGGCAAAGCAAAGCAGAATGAGTGCTTTAAAGCAGCAGAGAATGGGACAGTTTGAGTTATTTTTTGACCCTTATGTATAGGAAATGATATTTAAAACTGTTTTGTTTTCTTTTTGTGCTAAACTTTTTGTTTCTTCATCCTACCCAGGGGATGATGCTCAGTTTGAGATGGACATCTGACTGTCCTGCAAGAAGAAGAAAAGCAGCAACACCAATGCCTATGTGTACCTGATTTGGCCTGTAGGATCAACAGTGAAAAGATGCAGAGGCAGTACCAGCATCCCCAGTGCAGCCTCCCCCTCCCCCCCCCTCTGGTGCCAAATGATGGGAAGATGAGATTCATCTGACCATTTCTCCTCCCTGTTTCCTATCCCCTGCCCAGGTAGATTAGCTTGAAGGCCCTTGGGGTATATCCTTAGAACTAAGCAGTCCATAGAGGAAAACTAACTGTGGCTTCACTGGTCATTTCTCTATTGAAACCACTCTCCACTTCAGATTTATCCCAAATCTAGTCTTACTCTACCAACTGGGATTTTGGGGATATAGAGGTTTGGTGGGTTTATCCTTACTTGTGTTTTTTTCTTTGTCTCTCTTCCTTGAATCCCACTTGTTCAGTGCTGGGTTTGGTGTCTTTAAAACCAGAAGGGGGAAATGATAAAAAGAGAGCTGCTTTTCCTTTTGAGTTGTTTGTTCTTAGGGACAGAGCAGTTTGTGCAACTCTGGTAGCACTACCCTGTGACACTGTTTTTTTAAAGTCCACTTCCCCTTTTTCCTCTGGGAGGAGTGTCTTCTGTCTTTGGTATTATAGTTCATCTTCCCATTCCTTTACTTAGTACAGATAAATTTGTGCAGATACTTTTAATCTTTACCACTGAAGGGAGCCCTTGGTAACCAGGTGTACTTGACTGTTCTTCTGCTATTCCTCCCTGCTTGAATCTTGTTGCTGGCAGAGTTCTCTGTACTGTGAGATCTCCAGGTGATTTTTGTCTGCTCCCAGAGCAGGTCCATACAAAGGAATTGAGGCACTTTGGCCTCCATGTGGTAGATAAGGCCCAATCATAGTATTCTGCCAGATAATGCCTAAGAATGACCTCTGAAGACTGTTGAACCATTTCAGTACCCAGCTTCAGTAGTCACTGTTTTAAAATCCAATCAACATGATGATTTTTTTGTCTTAGATTGCAGTTTCTTCTATTTTTGAGTTTAAAGTTGACTTTCAGAATGTTCTTAGAAAAGAACTATGTATTTTTCCTGTTTGGATCTGCTTTGTTTGGCTGCTGGGATAAATAAGCATGGTCTTAAAAATGTGTTCCTCCCAGTTTTTTTTTTGTTTTTTTTTACCATTCTCATCATACTCTGAATTTTCCCTTTCCTCCCTTCCTCCCTCCCTCCCTCCTCCTCTTTCTTCCCTTTCCTCTACCAGGCCATCTTTCAAATACACATCAAAGATACCATAAGTGTTGGTGTCTGATAATATCCGTCACTCCTCTTAAATGAGGAGTGACCTTTTATTTTTAAGAGGACTACAGACCTATTTTTAGATAATGTTTTCAGTACAGTTTGAACAGCAACTTTTTAACTAAACATCTTCCAATGTTAGGAAGGCAAGAAATGTCCATAAGCGAGTCTGCTGTTCCATGTCACCGTCCTTTGTATTCCCCAGTTCCTTCTGAATTCTTTCCTTCCCTCTTAAGTTTTTTTGGTGTGTGTGTGTGTGTGTGTTTGGAATTTGTTGTGAGTGGTTTATAAAACTGGACCATTCTGCCTTGCTGTGGCTTGTTCAGGAAAGCCTTGTTCTTTTCCTTACCCCTCCCCTCATTTGCTGTGCCCGCCCGCCACTTCACCCCTTACTATTGACTGACACATTAATCCCAGGGAAGTACCTCCCTCAAAAGACTGATGCCTCTATCCCCTCAGAGGAAGGCAAGTAAAGTACCTGCTGGTGTCCTGGGAATTTGTGGTTGGATTGGGCACTCTGAGCTCTCTAATTAAGAGACCAGATCCCAGGGTGGAAGTAACAATTCCATTGACTAGGAAAAAAGCTGTTTTTCTATTGAACTATGAAAAGACCCTACTTATGAAGACCTTTTAGAAAGAAAAGAAGAAGGGTATCTGTGGAACTTTGTTCTGTTTTCTGCTACAAAAATGTGAATAGTTCAAAGAGTAAAAATCTTTTTTAATGGTTGATGTCTCTCAGGAATAAGCTGGATCTCCAGTGTTTTGGGGATGCTTTGAGTCTCGAAATTGATAATCAGAAAAGTATTTTTTGTTTGTTTGTTTAATGTATCCCTGTTCTGATTTTAATTAAACTCCAAATTTCGTTTTACATAGTCTTAGAAGAACTTAAGTTGCACTGTCATTTACATAAGACACTTGCTCAGGACCTATTCGTACCTAGAACTTGGTTCCTTGGGAGTGAAGCTTTTCATTCTTCATATGCTGGTGGTAGCATCCTGTGGAATCTGACTCCAGCTAGCAGTGAGTAGGTGTCAGCAGAAGAGTATGTTTTTCTTGATCTTATTGCTGCCTATGAAAACTTGGCTTCCTCACTCACCCACAGTAGGAAATGGTTTTAAAATATGAGCGTTTGAGTAGTATCAAAATACCATTTCCTCCTTTCTCTCCATCTTGGGGAATCTCAGCACATGTCCCTTAATCAGAGGATATGTTTCTAGAATTTCTTGGGAGTGTCTCCTGCATCATGCAGGAGCTGCCTAGTCCCTTGTCCTTTCCAGGACCTCCTCACTGCTTGGAGTACTTCTTTCCTGGAGGCCACCATTACTAAGCATACTCTGATCTCCATAAACCAGCACTGCAAAAATTATTGCATAAGACAACAGATAAACTTCTGATAGATGACGTCTTTATGTCATGCCTCATAGAATGACTTTTGGAGCAAGCCAGAATCTAATATGTAGTTTACCTCTGGATGTTTAGAAGGAACCTCCCAGATGAAGCCCCAAGTGAATATTGTATCTGACTTTTTCTTGGGGAGGGAACACTAGAGGTTACTATCTGAATGAGACCGTTCTTAAAATCTTAGTGACTATTTATACTTTTATTTTTATGAGGAAGCTATGTTTCTGTATTTCTGGGACAATCAATCTTCATGACAAATGACCTCCCTCTAGATTTTAGCAGATGACAGACATGCACTGTCACGGTTCTGCCTTCTTTGCAGTATGGTCCTTTGGGCTCCCCAGCTGTCATATTCTGTATCATTAGGTGTATCATTTATAAGGGCACAGGAGTAGAGAAGCTGGCTTATAGGTGTTGAGCTTCCAGCCCAAGTTTTATCCTTCCACCTGTATTAGTTTTCTACTGCTACATAACAAATTGCCTCCAAATTTAATAATATAGCAAATGTTATCAGTTTCTGTAGGGTAGAGATTTGGGAGCAGCTTAGCATGGTGATTCTAGCACAGGTCTTATGAGATAGCAGACAAGATCTGGGCAAGGGCTGCTGTCATCTGGAGCTAGGCAAACACTATCTCCCTCCTGAGCTGCATCCCCAACCTGAGAGTCCACTTTCAAATGCCATCTTTAACTTGGGCAGGCTGCCTCAGTTTCTATCCATATGGGTCTCTGCAGGGCAACACAAGTGTCTTTGTACCATGATGGCTGGCTCCTCCTTGAGGGACTGACATCAGAGGGAGGTGGGAAAGGAGAAAGTTGTGGTGCCCTTAAACCACACCCCCAACAGAAGATGAAACCAGGTCAACAGGGAGGTAGGTTTAATCTAAATGAACTGTATCACTGCCAAAAACAATTCTCTAAAGTATGTATCACCAAGCTTGAGTAAAGACAAACTTTCTTCCATTCCCCAAAGCTACCTGATGGCTTTGAGAGAGGTGGCAAGAAATGGCAGTTCCCAGAAGAACTGTAATACATGTACATCTGACTACCAGCAGCTCAAGGATGCTTATTTGCAAAGCTCAGATTTGGTCTCAAAGACTCATTAACCTCTTTTACTTTAGCCAGTAATTGATGAAAGGAATTGGAGCCTTCCAGCCGAACCACCAAAGCTGTCCTAATCAGAGTGGGGATTGTCAAGCAAAGGAAGTAAATGTGAATTAGATGTTAGCTTATTGAAATGAAGAAAAGAAAGATTGAGGGTGAAGTAGATGATAGTGTCAGGAAGCCAGGTCTCCACCTGAGTCAGTGTGTGAAACCTGTTCTCTCCAGCTACACCAGCTTGCAGGCTTGAGTTAGTTCTCTCACCCAAGAAGCACCTTCGCTTTACCAGGGGACACCTGAGAATGACAGCCATCTTTCTGTGCTTGATTGCTCTGTTAAAGCCAGCGTGCAGGTAGCTCTGTGTGCCCATTTTGTCCTGGGCTTCTTGATGGCATTTTGTTCTTAAAACAACTAGTTTTGTTTTCATCCTCAAGAGAAACCCAGAGGCCATTTGTCACTTCAACACATTCCTGGTGAATGTCTGCTGTGTGTTTCTGGCACTCGTTCCCAGCCAAGTTTTAGGTATTTCAGACATCTTAAAAGATGTGTGTTCCTGTTTGGATTTACATATGCTCCTACCTAGCATTTCCTTTTCTGTAGCCATGCTTGCTTTAGCCTGTACTTGAAGAAGAAGCCTTGCTGCTGAGACAGCCATATGTTAAGGTACTTTTTCACGTATGTACAGGACTCATCTCTAAAGTACCTTCCATTTGATTTTGGTTTTCCTGCTGATTTGGGGTGGAGTAAAAATAAGTGGTCTTTTATTTATTTATTGGCTCTTTTGGAACTCTCAGGCTTTATCCCACATTCCATCAGAATTCAGCTTGGTAAAGCCTGGTGCTATGGCGCACACCTGTAATCCCAGCACTTTGGGAGGCTGAGACAGGAGAATCACGAGTTCAAAGCCAGCCTCAGCAACAGCGAGGTGCTAAGCAACTCAGTGAGACCCTGTCTCTACATAAAACACAACATAGGGCTGGGGATGTAGCTCAGTGTTCAAGTGCCCCTGAGTTCAATCCCTGGTACCAAAAAAGGAAGAAAAAAAAAAAAAGAATTCAGCTAGGTATGTGGGTTTTTCCCCAAGTCCCTCCTGAAACCAGAGTCCCTGCTTTGATCCAAGGTAATCAATATAAAGGCTCAGCACATTGTAGCAATGTCCCAGAGGTGGGATCTCTTTCCCTTTTACTCCTTGTGGTCACCAGCTATGGGAAGCTGGGACTTAGCCCTTTGCATTCTCCTAAAGAGGAGGCCTCACTATCTGGTTCAAAACCGTCCCTCCTTGGCATGTTTTTTGGACTATAGGCATGTGGACAGCAATTTATTAATCTGCGAAACCCAATCACTTAACATTCAGCATTTGTTGTAAAAAAAAAAAAATTGTTTCTTTGGGAGCAATTTCTGTCAGAACTTTTTTTTCCTTTAATATTTTTTTAGTTGTGGACGGACACAATAGCTTTATTTATATATTTTTATGTGGTGCTGAGGATTGAACCCAGTGCCTCACACTTGCAAGGCAAGTGCTCTACCACTGAGCTACAGCCCCAGCCCTCTGTCAGAACTTTGAAGGGGGAGTAGTTACCCCACTGTTCTTTTCTTCTCAGATCTTAATAAGAAATGAAACTGGGTTTTTGTTTTGTTTTGTTGCTGTACTGGGAATTGAATTCAGGGCTGTTATGCATGCTAGGCAAGTGCTCTGCCACTGAGCTACCTTCCTAGCTCTTGATATCAGATCTTGATGCAGGTGGGTCACAATTCAGAGTGCTTATACTTTAGGGACATTTCTGTGTTCTAGTTACGGTTTCTTGTTTTAGTAGCAGCGTTTCCTTGAGACTAACTCACAGAAGTTTCTAACTAAAGACTAAGGGTGATTGCTACGTACTCATTTTTCCAGTTACCCATTCATAACACCTTTCCCACCCTCTAGAATTTAAACTGTTTTCTGTAGGCTAGTCCTGGAAGTTGATAGATACCTTTTGGCAAAGCTTAGATTTAGCAGAAGTTGTTTGAGTCCCTGTTCAGATGGTTTTTGGTTTTTCTCTGCTTGTTCACCTCTGCCTGTAGCCCTGGCAGATGATACTGAGCTGAAACACTTTCCAGGGAATTTAAACTCTTATCACCTTTCCAAGGTGGGAGACTGGCAGAGAGATGGTACAATGCTTGATAATCACTTGACCATGCTGAAATTTCCAAAGGGAGCTCTTTCCGGTGCTTAAAACCAAATTCCAGGACATTTTAAATTTAAAAAGAATTCCACAAATCCAGCACAGCACGTTCATTCTTGCCTCGTGGTATACTCTTTTTCCTCTTTAGCTGAGTTTTTAAGAAAAAAATGGTTCCAGGCCAAGAGCAATTCTTACTGGAAAGCAGGGGAGTGGGGGAGGAACACTAGTTTGAGCTAAGGGGCCAGTTGGGCCAACCATCTTGCTCCTTCCTGGTGTCTGATCCAAATCACCAAGTCCCTTGCACCAGTGCCTTTCCTCATACCTGCAGACGAGCCCATCTTTCCCACTGGGGTGAGGAGACCTCTAAAACCCCAGGGTAAACCTTAAAGTGTCTAGAAGAGCCCCGAGGATGCTCATGTATTCAGGTGTCCGTTTTACGCATCTTTTAAAAATATTTTGTATAAAAAGCTTCCCTGTCTAGTACCACCAGTTCCAGCCACACCAAATGGAAAAGCAGAGACTGCCAGCACTTTTCTTGGTCTTCCTGTTCTCTCCCTTGATATGTTTGTTGTCCCCTCACCCCTCCCATCCATTCACCATTGGGATGGTTAGCAGAGGGCACCATGCAATTCTGAGGCAGTCCTGTGTGATTCCATGAGCAGTTGTTTTTGTTCTTAATTGTTCTTCCAAACCAGCAGGTGTTTGGAAATAAGGGGGAAAAATCAATTCTCACCAATGGTTGCTGTTACAGTTAAATCAATAAAGATCTTGAGTATCAATGTGGTGTCTTATGCTGAAGACTGAACTCAGGCCCTTGAACTTGCTAAGCATACACTCTACCACTGAGCTACCGCCTACACACACCCAGCCTCAACTTGGTATTTTAGTTTTTCAGAGTTTCAGGTGAGCTCCTGTTAAGGGTTATTTCACATCTGCGGAGTCTGCTGGTGAGGGCTAGTTGGCCACTTTGTGTATATCATCCTTGAGGAAGCCACATAGCTCTTTCCCTCTCTGAAGGGCTGTTTCTGGCCCTTGGGAGCATTAGTTAGACAAGTGCATGTATGGTGTCTTAAACCAAGCTGTGTTGCATCAGCATCAGGCTCCTTGCTATTAAGTAAGTCTCCTATGTCAATACTGAGAAGAGAATCCTGTCCTTTCATATTTTACAGGCTCTGAACAGAGCCCACACAATAAAACTAGAGCTGACATTTTCCTGTAAGAACAGTGTAGATGCCTTGGAGTTGGGGAATTTTAATTCCAATTGAGCTGCTTAGGAGCTGCGTTACCTCCATACAGCAAGATTTGAGTCTCTAAACCTTAGTTTTATCTAGAGTGAAGAAAGATTTTCAAGTGTGGAAGGGGGGGGGGGCAGATTTTTTTCCTAGGTTGTGAGGCTTAGGTAAGATCATTGAGCACACTTAACCTGGATTCTGATATAGGAAGTCCAGAATAAAGTTGTGGGGTTTTGGAGTTTTTTGGTTTTTTGGTACTGGGGGATGAACTGAGCGTACTCAACCACTGAGCCACATCCCCATCCCTGTTTTCTGTTTTATGTAGAGACAGAGTCTCACCGAGTTGCTGTTGCTCAGGCTGGCTTTGAACTCGCTATTCTGTCTCAGCCTCCCAAAGTGCTGGGATTACAGGTGTGCACCACCTTGCCCACCTCAGAATAAAGTTCTTGTTAAAAAACTAAAGCCCAGCCCTGTTGGCATGAACATCCAGAAGCTGTTCAGCTAGGTCTCTGTGCCCTCCATGTGCAGGTGTGGGAATGGAGCAGGCTTGACCACTGAACCAGCACCCAGGCTCGGGACCTCTAGAACAAAAGGCCGGGTGCAGTGATGCACATCTGTAATCCTAGCCTGGGTAACTGAGCAAGACCCTGTTTAAAGAGAGGAGGGGAGGGAAAAACACCTCTATAAGAGAAGATGGGACAAAAGCGCTTCCATATATCCTGTGCTCTGCCCCAAAGGCAATTAGGATAGAGAGGATCTTACTGGTGATAAAAAGGAAGGTTTTTCAAGATAGAGATAAACCTTGGTTATGGTGCCATCTAGGGGCAATAGCCACTTCCTTGCCTGTTACTCCCATGTTTCTGCTTCTCTTAAAATGTCTTGTTTTTACCTACTGCCGGACCCACCCACTTACTCAGCCAGGGATAGTAATGCATCCATTTTTTTCATTTTAGAACTTGACTTAGTAGTGCTCAAGGAACACTGAGTAGAACTTTGCCTTGAGAGTAAGTTAAAATGTAAGCCCCAGGACAGGCAGGACAGTCAGTGCTCAAGCAGTACTTGCTCAAAGACAGAGCGTCCACAGCCCAGGCATCAAGTTGAGAGCTGCTCCCCAGGATAGGGCAGGTAGGATTTGCCCTACAGACCTCTGGCTGGGCAGCAGAATGACCTTATCACTGGCACAGGAAGCATGGAGTTTTCAGCAGGGGTCAGGCATGGAGAGTCACCACTTTGCCTGCGTTGTCATCTTGCAAGGGGGAGCAATGCCTTGCTGTCAGGGAGGTCTGTTCTGAGTCAATAGGGAAGCTAAGGATAAACGCTAGAGAGCTGAGTCGGGTGCGGTGGCTCACACCTGTAATCCCAGCATTCTGGGAGGCTGAGACAGGAAAATCGCAAGTTCAAAGCCAGCCTCAGCAACGGTGAGGCGCTAAGCAACTCAGTGAGACCCTGTCTCTAAACAAAATAGGCCTGGGGATATGGCTGTTTGGTCAAGTACCCCCAAGTTCAATCCCTGGTACCAAAAAAAAAGTGCTGCCTTTGGGTCTTTTCATCTAGAAGATGAGTATTTGTACTCAGATGTTCTGCTGGCACAACTTCCTGTAGGAAAGCTTGGGGTCCTCTTTCTAGAATGCCTGTGCAACCTGGAATTAAGCCAGTCTTAGAGCTGACAAAGGAATATGGCAGGGACTGGTCTTGACAGGCCTTACAAACTTTGGAGACAGATGGGGATAAGGCCCCAGAGGACAGCCTATGAATTAACACTCATGGTCTTCTGAGCCTACCAAACAAGACTTTTTTTTTCCTTTTTGGTGGTGGTGCTGGTGGTCGGACCCAGGGCTCTGCACATTGCTAGGCAGGTACTCTACCATTGAGCTACATCCCCAGCTATACCCATATGTATTCTAGCATATCCCGTGAGTGTTGGCATCCACCGTCTTGAATTTTACAAGAGGAAGCTGAACAGTGAATATTCACCTGAGATCACACAGCTCAGTGACCACAGCCCATTTCTCCTGCCACCCAGATTAAGGCCTTTACCCCTGTTTAATACAACCTCAAGGCCCTCATTAACAGCACACATGAAGAGAAGGAGGTGAAGTGTCACCAACTTTAATAGACTGGAATGGTGTCTGCCGAGCAGACTAACTTAGGGACATCTGAGGGTTCTAGCTTCTGTTGTCCAACATGGCCAGTTCTCTAGGAGTTCCTGGCTCTCTCCAAAAGCACCAGCTGGCCTAGGAGAACTAGACAATGGCTTTATAGTTTATGCAATTCATTAGCAGATACCATGCCAGGGAGCCTCGACAGCCAACAGATTGCCACTGGCCAACCAGGAAGATGTGCAGAGCTCCCCCAATCCAGCCTGATGCACGAGAGCCAAATGAATAGTTTTAATCTAATAAACTGATACTTAATCTTTGGAGAAGGAGCAGTGGGTCACAGACTACTTTGGAGAATACTCCAAAGCTGTAGATCGCCTTGCCCCACCTCAAAAAAACACATTTGTTCCAGCTTTTGCACACAATTCAAGGGGTTCATGAGTTTAAAAACAAATTGGAGCTGGGCATGGTGACGCACAGCTGTAATCCCAGTACTTTAAGAGGCTGACAGAAGAATCTGAGTTCAAACCAGCCTCAGCAATGGCAAGGCGCTAAGCAACTCAGTGAGACCCTGTCTCTGCATAAAACAAAATAGGGCTGGGGATGTGGCTCAGTGGTCGAGTGCCCTGAGTTCAATCCCCAGCACAAAAAAAAAAATTGGGTAAAGAATTCTTTTGCACTTTTACTTGCTACTGTCTTTTTGATAAAGAGAAAATCCAGCAAGCACTCTGCCCTCTGCAAGGCTTCCTTTTCCCTCCTTCTGACAAGGGCCTCTGGGCTTGGCCGACTTCATAGAGCCCTTCATTTACAGAGTGGGCAGCTCTTCCTCTTTGATTCTGGTGAGCAGAGCTGTTTTTTCCCTCTGTTCCTCCTCCCTGGATAAATGCAGTGTCTTCCAGGAGCTTCCCAACCTTCTGGAGTGTAGGCAACTCTATCTGGCATCCCTCCAGGATGTGGTCAGAGGCACCCACACTCTTCCACAATCATGTCTTTATGGTGCTCTAGGAGCACTCTGCCGTTGTCCACATACAGCATGCTCAGCGGTTTGGTCTTCACTGGGGCACAGCAGGTGGACGGGACCCGATGGGGCTGGTAGCGTTTCAGCAGACTCTGGAAGGGAAGGGAGGAGAGTCAGTTTACATCTCTACCAGTAGATCAGAAAAGTGTTATTTCTGGTAAAAGTAAGAAAGTTAGAGTTAAAATCATTTACTGGCTGGGTGGAGTGGCACATGCCTGTTAGTCCAGCAACTCAGGAAGCTGAGGCAAGAGGGTCACAAGTTTGAGACCAGCCTCAGCAACTTAGGTGATAAGCAACTTAGCAAGACCCTATCTCAAAATAAAAAATAAAAAAGTAATGGGGATGTGGCTCAGTGGTTAAGCGTCCCTGGACTCAATCGCCAATGCCAAAAATAAAAAACAAAATGTTTCTGGGTACAAAAATAGAAGAAAAATGGTTTTTATAAAAGAATCAGAGTTGGGCACAGTGGTGCACGCCTGTAAATCCCAGCACTTTGGGAGGCTGAGACAGGAGAATCACGAATTCAAAGCCAGCCTCAGCAACAGCAAGGTGCTAAGCAACTCAGTGAGACCCTGTCTCTAAATAAAACACAAAATAGGGCTGGGGATGTGGCTTAGTGGTCAAGTGCCCCTGAGTTCAATTCCTGGTACCTAAATAAATAAATAAAAGAGTTAGCATGCTGATATATCAACTCTAACAGCTAAAATAGCTTTTTGCTGCCTAACAGAGTCTAAGTTTCATGTTTCTGGGTAGGGCAGTAGCTAGTTTACAAGTCCTATTGTTCTAGCCTAAAGTGAATATCAACTTTAAAAATATTCCAAGAAGCTGGTGTGAAGGCGCATACCTATAATCCCAGCACTTTGGGAGGCTGAGACTGGAGAATCGTGAGTTCAAAGCCAGCCTCAGCAACAGCAAGGCACTAAGCAACTCAGTGAGACCCTGTCTCTACATAAAACACAAAATAGGGCTGGGGATGTGGCTCAGGGGTCGAGTGCCCCTGAGTTCAATCCCTGGTACCAAAAAAAAAAAAAAAAAAAATGAATCCAACTTCAAATAATGATAATATGACATTAACACGTGCAGTACACCTGCCATCTACTATATAGGCTGTGTACAAATAATCTCATGAACCCTACAGCCCTACAGTAACCCTAAGGAATATGGCATTGCCCTCCCCATTTTATAGGTAGGAAAACTGAGACTGAAGAGAATAAGCAGATTTCACACAGCTAATGGGTAGGAATCAGAGTATCCCTAAAGTCTAGATTCTGAACTTCATTTCCCAGAATGTCAGGGATAGGGGGAGCCAAGACCCACCCTCTAGTTTTATGAAAGACAAGAAGTCCTAGGGAAGCAATGTGTCAAGGCTACCCCTGGGGAATGACTTCATGCAGGCCCTTTGAGGACTCTCTGATTCGTCCTAAGACCTCCCACCAGATCTGGCACATGGGTAGATGCTTGAATGACTATAATTGACTGAACATGGTAATTCGATAGCAGAGCTGGAGTCCTGTCCCCCCTCTCTGGCAGTGTGTCCCCACAGCTTACTGCCTTGGTATCACACCTGGATGTATGCATGGTTGGTGGGGTGAAACTCCTCCCCCACAGGGTTAGGACACTCGCCCTCACAGCGATAGGCGTTGTACTGCTTGGGGTAGATGATCCAGGAGCCCCACCCGATCAGGTTGAAGTCCACCTGGAATTTGACCTTCCGACACAGCTGGCTTCTGTCTGGCAAGTGGTGTCGCCGGTGTCTCAGGACCCTCTCCCGGGACAGCTGTCCTTCCTGGGCCCGCCAGGAGCTCTCAGCTTCCCACAGCAAGGTGGCGCCACCCAGCCGCCTCTGCTCTTGGGGCAGGTTGGAGTACAGCATGAGGAGCACGCTGGTGACAGTGACAGGTGGGGTGGGGGAGGGCTGCCAGCAGTCTCTGGACAGACTGGACATCTGCTCCTCCAGCGCCCCAGGGTCCTTCAACCATTTGGAAAGAGGCTTGGTCACCTCCAGGACCATGCTGCCCGAAGAAAAGGTGACCTGGGACAAAGTGATGGTGAACCGTTCCATCTGAAGACGCCTCAGGCAGTTGGCTGGATCCTGCTCTGTGTCCAGTTTGGGCTGGTGGAAGATCTCAATGGTGAGCAGGCCCTCAGCGGGGAGGTCCACGGGGCTGGGCAGCTGCAGCCGGAGCTCAGCCCATGCCAGCTCTTCTTCTTGGCTCAGGAAGGAGAAGTCAAAAGCAAAGGTCCAGTTCTGCCCATCCACCTCCACATCTGGGGACATGAGGGAGAAAATACAGCAAAGAAGCGGAGTGAGAGGGGCTCCCCCACCTCATGTGTTGGAGCCCTTACTTATTTATGTCAGCCATCTCTCACCCTCACCCCCGCCATGAGGAGGTAATGTTATTGAGTCCATTTCAGAGATGAGGAAATTAAGGCCCAGAAAGGTTAAAGGACCTACCCAAGATGTCCATCTGGGAAGGTGACAGAGTCAAGAGTCAAGAGTAAATCTTGATTTTCTGATTGCCAAGTCCAAACCCCAAGTCACTGCTCTGCCAGTCCCTTTTCAGAGAACAGCTGGTAAGAACTAGATCAGTCAGGCAAGAGGATCATAAACCTGGGCAACTTAGTAAGACCCTGTCTCAAAAATAAAATTTAGCCAGGTGTGGTGGCACACACTTGTGATATCAGGGACTCAGAAGGTTGAGGCAGGAGATCACAAATTTGAGGCCAGCCTTGGCAACTTAGTGACAGCCTGTCTCAAAATAAAAAATAAATAAGGACTAGGGATGTAGCTCAGTGGTAGAGCACTTGCCTAGCATGCATGAGGCCCTGGGTTCCATCCCCAGTACTGCAACACACACACACACACACACACACACACACGCAAACTATATGAGTTCTGTTTCCCCCTCTTCTCTCCCCTCGCACAGTCTAAGGCCAAACCTAGAGCTTTCTAACCTGAACTCTGGGCTTCCACTTGTTCCGTGACCCTGGAACAAGTCATCTTCTTGAGCCATTTTTTCATTGGACAAGGTGGTCTGTTTTACAGACACATTAAGCTAGATCCAAGTGTCATGAAAACCTCAAAGCAATAGATGCCAAAAGGCTGGCCACCCTCTCCCCAGCCTGTGCCTAAGAAGCAAAGCAGAAACTTTTCGTTTTCAGCAGGCTTCAGGTAGGTTTCTGAAGGTATTCTAGGTCTTCCTATCTACCTGCAGATGCTCACCCTCCTGAGCTTCAGGTCCTTTGCACACCTGGAGCAGACACGGCAGTCACACAGCCACACACAGCCTGGTTCTACCCACCCAAGAGAGCCAAGCCCAAACTAAGTGAGATGGAGTTGGGTTGCATATTCCATTTATTTTAGTCCTGTACTAATTCTGTCTGATGTCTGGAACTAGCACATATTTGTCGATTTCAGCTCTCTTAAAAATAATCTTGCTGGGTGTGGTGGTTGCACACCTGTAATCCCAGCAACGGGAGAGGGAGGCTGATGCAAGGGGGTTGCAAGTTCAAGGTCAGCCTCAGCAACGTGGTGAGTCTCTCTCTTTTTTTTTTTTTTTGGTACCAGGGATTGAACTCAGGGGCACTTGACCACTGAGCCACACCCCCAGCCCTATTTTGTGTTTTATGTAGAGACAGGGTCTCACTGAGTTGCTTAGCGCCTCGCCCTTGCTGAGGCTGGCTTTGAACTCGCGATTCTCCTGTCTCAGCCTCCCTAAGTGCTGGGATTACAGGCTTGAGCCACTGCGCCCTGCTAACTTGGTCAGTCTCTAAGCAACTTCAGCTAGGTCCCATCTCAAAATTTTAAAAAGGGCTGGGGATGTAGCTCTCTGGTAAAGCATCCCTGGGTTCAATCCCAAGTACCAAAAATAAATAAATAAATAAATAATAATAATCTTTAACATTTTTTCCCTCTTCTTTGCATTGGGAATAAGAATGTACTGCTCACCTCTGTCTTATCACAAAGACCCTGGGAAACAAAGAGGTGTGATAGTTTACTGTAAATAAAATCAGGGGTTATCCCTTAGAAATAAAATCAGGCGGCCTGTAACTGGTTCATGCACAGATCCTGGAAGCCATGACGATTATTGATTAAGGCACAGTCTGAGAGCAGCACATAGTTTATTTTTTATTGTCTCACAGAGCATTTTCAGTCTGGTAATACGTTTCTCTGGAAATCTGACCTATATTATAAATGGGTAATTCCTAGCTTCAGCCTCCTGGCAGCTTCTCAGCTGCCCTTTTTCACTTAATTTCCACTTCTCTCCTAATTAGCACCTGCAGGGGGCAATAACCGGCCCCTGACTAGCAGCTCTTCCCAGAGGTGTGGGAAGAACACCCATCCAGGCATTCCCACTGCTGCACCAGCTGACCATCTGGGGGTTAAGTGGGACACTGTAGCAACTCCTGGCCACCTGTACCAGCAGGCCTGTAATTTAAAAATGTTTAATCTCAAGTGTATACAAATGGTATTTTAGAGGAAAGTACTCTTGCTTAATGACTAAGAGTAGGGGCCCCAGAGTTTCCCCAAGATGGTTCAGATTTTACCACTAGTCGTCTTGCTGTTCAACACTGGTCAGTTTACTTTCCTTCTCTGGGCCTAAGTTTTCCTCTTTGTAAAAGGGAAACTGTAACAGTATCCACCCCACAGGGTGTTATGATTAACTGAGATCAAGAATGAAAAGTGCTTTACCCAGCACAACTACTTAAGTTCAGTAAACACTGGCTGTCTTCAGACTTCCTTCTTATTGTCAGTGTTCAGAAGTTAGGAAGTGAGGGCCCTGGACAGGGGCACATAGTCATCTCTAAGTGGGATGGTCAGTTGTCATGGATGGGCAAGAAAGAGACCACTCCTTTCCACTGGAAGAAGTCTGTGACTTGGTGCCTGGCTTTGCCCACACAGGGCTTCTTTGAACACTACCTTGACAGGGTCTCCTAGAATGTTTTTTTTCTTCAGTGTTGGGGATGAACTCAGGGCCTCATGCATGCTGGGCAAATGCTCTACCACTGAGCCACATCCCAGATTTTCTCTGGTTTATCTTAGAACAGTGTTCCTAATCTTTTGGCAGTCACCGATACCAGTCTTCTCCCCAGAAAAAAACACAGCTACCTAACTAATACAACATTTGTGATCTGGACTGAGTATGAGGGAGGGGTACCTGGGCATCCCAAAAGCCAGCCGTGTGCTGCATGCACAGTTGGCCACACAGGGCCCACCTCCAATTCTACAGAAGAAGTGGTTGGGGCTCAGGCCCTTGGGTTCTCCTCCCCACAATCAGGGAAGTGAGGGACACTGAAGAAAGGTTATTATAAAGGTCATTACCATTAGCTATTTCCTAAGGTTTGTTTGTTTTCTGTTTTTTGGTTTTGTTTTTTATATATAATGGGAAATGAACCCAGGTGCTTTATCACTGAGCTACATTCCCAGCCTGTTTTATTTTTTTAGTTTGATACAAGATTTTGCTAAAATTACTGAGCTGGCCTTGAACTTGTGATCCTCCTGTCTCAGCCTCCCCAGTTGCTGAGATTACAGGTATGGTCACTGGGCCCAGCTTCCAAGTGCTTTACAAGCACCCTCTCCTTAAACGCTCCCCACTGTTAGCATCCTTTGAAGGTGAGGAAAGTGAAGATCCAAGAGGAAGGTGAAACAGATGTAAACCTAATTTGGTTAGACTCCAACTCCCATTTTGCAGTATTGTGCTACAGCTTACACGTACACCCAAGAAGGAGGGAAGCTGGCTTAGGACACCCCTTCCCCACCAGCCTCCCGCCTGGAAGGCTCTTCCTGCTGCTCTTTCACAACTAAGCAATCCACAAGGTCAATGTATTGAATTATTTATTTGTTTGTTCGTTCGTTCTAATTAGGCAACATACTGGATTTTATTGTGGATATTTAGACACACACTCCTCCCCAAAGAGTCCCCTATTTACAAAAGGAAAACCAGACAAGTGGGGTGACGTGCCAGCACACACATGGAACTGGGAATCAGGGTTTGAGGGAGCAGAACCCAGTTTTCCAGATTCCCAGTCTGTAGAATCACCGCCCAAATCTTCAAGAACTTTCCAGAAGGAAGTGAACTGGAAAGGCGTGCCCTCCTCCTTTCTCATCTCTCATCCCCGGCCACCTTCTGGTCTTCTGGTGGAACTGCCAACCACCACGGCAAATTTCCCATGGCCTCGCCCTCCAGGGCGTACCCAGCCTGGTCGGTCCCCACATGACCCTTCCGGAGAGGGTCACCGGTCGGCCGTCTCAACCCAGACCCGGCTGGCCAGGGAGTCCTGAGCCCCGCCCCCAAGCCACGAAGGACCGGCGGGCGGCAGGTCACAACAGATTAGCGGATGTTGATTGCGCCTCAGCCCAAGGGTGCGCCGTCTGGCCCCCTCAGGCGGAGGGAGGCGCGGGGCTATGAGGGCTGCACTAGTGTCGGGATGTGGATTGCGCCGGGGAAGGGGTCCTAGGTCAGAGCTCCTGGACCTAGGTCAGGGTTCCCCCTCCTCGGCACCCACCTGCCCGCTGCGCTCAGTGCCCAAACCCACTGCTTGGTCCTTGCAGACGATACTCTTGGATCGCTAGGCACACCCGCATCCAAATTTAGGCTGTGAATCTTGGGTCACCGGGGACACGAGCTTGAGCACCTAGACTGCCTTAATTCTCGGCTTCGTGGCACTCCATCCCTAATCTTGGATCTGTGAGCCCTAATCCCTGATGCTACCTACACACCTCAGCCTAAGACACTCCCGACGCCAGACTCCGGGACCAATTCACCCTCATTCACAAAAAGGAAAAGGAAATTCGACAAGACTACAACAATTACATCAATAGTGACCATTTGTTGTTACTGTGCCCAGTTCTGTGTTGTTTTACGTGCACTGTCACCGAGCCCTTTCCACAGTCTTACAAAGAAGGCACTATTCTACCTGTTTACAGATGCGTATACTGAGGCGCCCAGGTACATAATTTAGAAAACCGCGGAGGTGAGAAGTGGCGCGATCAGACTACCACCCTACAGTACTGCGCTCTACGCACCCCAAATCTGGACCTGGATGGCAGTGGTCCCTGTCGGGAACATACCGGGAAAGCTGGAATCCCCTCCCACTCGGCCGTGGATGACCCCCTGCAACTAGCCCTGCCGATGCAGAAACACACAGAGCCAGACTTTGGACGCGCCTTTCGAGCCCTAGGCTCGGTATGCCCTGGACCACCGGGTCCACAGCAGCCCTCCTCAGCCCCCAGCGCACTTCCGGAGTTCGCGGGCCGGCGCTACCCCAGGCGCCCTGGGGTGCCGGCAGGGCGGGGCGGCACAGCCTACCTTGTGCCTGCAGACTGCGGATGATGTCCGCCCGGGGCAGCGGGTCGCGGTAGAGGCTGAGCATGTACGCGAGAGGGGACGACGACGAGGGCTGCCCCTGCGTCCGCAGGGGTACCGTGGCCACCGTGGCGGCGCCTGCCTGGAGCAGCACCCACCAGGCGTGCAGGAGGAGGAACGGGAGGCGGTGGGCGTACATGATGGGCAGGCTGGATCTGAGAGCAGCGCCTCCTCCCCTTATATCCTGGGCCTCCACAGCCGCCCCGCCCCCGCCATTCCTCCCACCGGGGAAGCTTTAAGAACCTATAACCCCCCGGGAGGGGGAGGGTCGAGGAGGGATCTCTACTGGGAGATGGAAAGACTGAAGCTGGGAGGGCGGCCTGCAAAGCTGGTGGTCTTAGACTCAAACACCATCTCTGGGTGCCCTGGCACCCTGCTTCTCTGTAAGAGTCCCTGTTGCTGAGACATGAGGCTCCCAGTTCAGAACTGAGGCTGTTTTCCTCGGCTTCATCTGGGATCCCTGCCCCATCCCCTCCTTCCTGCTTTAGGTGGATGTCTACTTCATGTAGAAGCAGGTAGAAAATGTGGAGTGCCTGCAAATCAGTGCTCAGGCGGTGGCTCCACACAGGCCTGGGATGCTTTGACCCAGCCTAGCTGGGTGTGGCCTTCTGGGCACTGTCCACGAGAACTCTGAGAGCTCTGTGGCAGGGCCTGTCTGGGGAGCCAGCCTAGTGAAAACTATTGGGTACTGGATACTTACAGCAACATAGGTGAGCTTCAGATAAAGGCCCATGGGGACAAACGCCAGCTTCAAACATGGAAGTGCTCTCCTGGGGAAGGGAGGGCAGGAAGAACCAGGACGAAGACTTCTCCATCTGAGACTGGAGCCTGGGGTGTAGCTGATTGGGGGTGGGAGGATGCTTCTTCATTCTGGTGGCAGCAGTCTCTTCCCATTCCCCCCACCGGCATGCATCAGAAGTTACTATCATCAGTGATTTCAGGAAAAAGTTGTTATGCATGTCCTGCAATCCCTGCCAGTGGTGGGAGGACCAC
Source organism: Geosciurus inauris (assembly GCA_004024805.1). Taxonomy (NCBI): domain Eukaryota; kingdom Metazoa; phylum Chordata; class Mammalia; order Rodentia; family Sciuridae; genus Geosciurus; species Geosciurus inauris. The sequence continues at coordinate 24,689 of PVHX01023145.1, forward strand.
AGAAGACCTCAGGCCCCCTCCTTTCCATCTCCCCGGGCCCAGCTTACCTCACCTGCACTGGAGTGATCCTCCCTGAGCTCCCTCCCAAAGGAGGGGCAGGGCTGGAATTACCTTTAAAGAAATGTAAATTCCTGCCCCGGTGTCCCACTAGTCTGTTTTCCTCCCTTCTGGAGGGCTTTCTTCTCTGCTGCTCCCCACCCTGCTCCTCCTTTTCTAGCCTCCAGGAGCACTTTAGCAGATGGCTAACATTTACTAAACACGGACCTTGTGCAAGACACAGCGCCAGGTGCCTCACATATTACCGCTCTTTCACAGGATGCCTCCAGCTGGAAAGAAGGAACCACAGACTCAGACTTGAGCAAGTGTTAGAAAATGGAAAGAGGCCCAGCAGGTTCACCAAGGAGTTCCAAGGCTGTGTTCTCCTGAGGGGCTGACCCACTCAGCTGGATGGGGCCCTGCCTAGGAATCAGAAGACCCAGGGTTGCAACCACAGGCCCTGATCAGTCTGCACAGCAACCATCTGTGGGTTCCTTAAAGCAGGACTGCCTCTTTCATCTTGTTCTCTCACTGCAGGTGCGTGCGCGCGTGTGCACACACACACACACACACACACACACACAAAACCAGGACCCAGAGGACCTCTTTGAAGTAAATTCATAAATTTCACTGTGTCCGGGTTTGCCAGAGGACAGGTATCTCCTGGAGTGTTTGTTACACTAATGATTACTGAATCCCATTCAGATTTTCAGAGTTAGAATTTCGAGTGAGGGAGCGGCAATTTACATATTTAACAAGCACCCCAGTGATTTTTAGATGCTTTGGGAACCTGGGTGGGCTAGGATTCTACCTGCAGTTTGTAACCCACCTCTCTAAATTCAGTTGTCTCCTTGGTAAAACATGGCTGGAGATACCCCTTCCCATGTAGACTAAATGAAATGAATGTAAAAATACTTTGCAAGCTCAAAAAGCTGATATAATTATAAAGGATTATATATTTGGGTATTATTATGAGTGTCTTTGGTTATCCAATTTTCCTTGCCTGGGTGGCTCACTGGGAGTTTTGAGACCGGGCCCTCTGAATCATACCCCTCTCCAGAGGCAGAAGTTACTTTCATCATTTGCACTTATAAATCAATAACAGACGGTGATTAGTCCTGTGGGATCATTTAGCCTAGACAGGGGCAGCAAAAATGGTAACACAGGAGAAGTTCCAACAGGAGACAGAGTCAGTTACACAAACCAGGGCTCCCAAATCACCATAGTCCTGGAATCAAGGCAATCCCAGTATAAACAGGGCCGATCCGCACAAGGCAGCCTCATCCGCCAGGATTGGAGAAGAAACAAAAGAAATGAAGCTTCTACTTTCCATACTGGATAGAAGCTTCCTGAAATTAAGGATAAAGGTTTTTTTTAAAAAAATATTTTTTTAGTTGTTGATAGATCTTTATTTTATTTTTGTATATGTGGTGCTGAGAATTGAACCCAGTGCCTCACGCATGCTAGGCAAGTGCTCTACCACTGAGCCACAACCCCAGCCC
>PVHX01023146.1:0-26347 GCA_004024805.1 Geosciurus inauris
CATTTCTGCTTAAAGCTATCTAAGAGCTTCCAATCAACAGCAGCCATCCAGTCATTCCCTAAAGTATAGTTTAGTACCTTGTTGTAAAAACAAGAGCACTAAATTCAGAGCACTAAATTCAGTATTTGAAACTATCTTGTTTACTTTATGTTACTGTCTTTAACCAAATAGAACATGAGCTCTCTAACAGTAGAAACTTCATCTTTTATTACTGCCATATACCCAATGTCCAGAATAGTAAATGTTTAAATGATGCTTCTTACTTGTTTATTTTATCCTCCAGAAGGACAATATTACATCCCATTTTACAGATACTGGGGCATGGAGAAGGTAAAATTACTTGCCCAAAAGCATACAGCTTTAAGCAGCAGAGTTGCAAGCTGGCTCCAAGCCAGGCTTATTTTTTTTTTTTCCCCCTTTCTCTTTTTTCCAGTGCTGGTGACTGAGCATAGGACCTTGTATACACATACTAGGCAAGCACTCTGATCCTGAGGCAGACCCCCAATTCTTTTTTTTTTTGGTCCTGGAGATTGAACTCAGGAGCACTCAACCACTGAGTCACATCCCCAGTCCTATTTTGTGTTTTATGTAGAGACAGGGTCTCACTGAGTTGCTTAGCACCTCTCCATTGCTGAGGCTGTCTTTGAACTCGCGATTCTCCTGTCTCAGCCTCCCTAATGCTGGGATTACAGGCTTGCGCCACCGCACCCGGCTCAGACCCAATTCTAAGCCAGTGTTCTCAACCACCACATTATTCTGCCTCTCTAAAAGAATGTTTTGCATGCAGGGAGCATTTGAGGAATGAATGAATTCAAGTCTCCACCCTTATTGAGTTTAGGACCTGGGAAAGGAGCAAGGTAAGAGATAAACACTGAAAGGTTGCATCTGTTTCTAAGTAATACATTTAAGTTTTAGGTTTTGAGTTAAGAACTTGGGAAAGGACAAAAGGCCAGGAAGCTGCTATATAGCTCCAGCTTATAAGCAAAGTAATCATGGTCTTAGAGTCAGAATTTAGAAGAGAGCTGAGAAACAGAAAGCCAGAAATAAAAGGGAGACAAAAGACCACTGGATAAGGGTACCAAGGACCTATGGCTTAAATCCTGCCAAGGATCACACTGTTGCATGCTCTAGCAAGGTCAAAGTTATATCCACTTGGAGTCAATACTGGGCAGTAGGGTCACAAAGCAAAGCAAAAACATAGGAATAAATTATTCAGGGATGGGAGATGGAGGTATAAGTGACCATTTACAATGAGAATATTAAAATTACATTTTGTTTACTAGCTGGCCTTCAGCATACTTTGGGAATTTCTGGGTTCATCATTGCTGAATAGAAGTTTATTCTGTCATAAATTCTGGGTTATGTGCCTAGTTAACATCTCTCTCCCTCCACCTCATCTCTAATTGACAGCATATGAAAAAAAAGAGAAAGCATAAGCTCTACTGAAAACTGTCAGAACTCCAGTACTCCTTGTGAAAGACAATATTTATGTTGCAGATGACTTTAGAGAGCTTGAAGTAGGAAAGCTAAAGCCAGGTGCAGAACAAAGAGCTTCACGCAGTAAGAGAAATCAATCTCAAGAAACATGAACATAGTGACCAAAACCAACAAACTGGCTAGAAATGCATCTCTAGGAGGGACAGCTCAACACCAGCCTCTTTCTGGGGGAAGTCTTTGCCACAGAGCTTGCCTATACCAGGCTTTTCAATGCAGCATAATCTGTTCTCAAGACTAATCAGAACAAGCCAGGTGCAGTGGCACATGCATGTAATTCCAGCGGCTTGGGAGGCTGAGACAGGAGGATCACAAGTTCAAAGCCCACCTCAGCAAAAAGCGAGGCACTAAGCAAACCAGTGAGACCCTGTCTCTAAATAAAATACAAAATAGGGCTGGAGATGTGGCTCAGTGGTTGAGAGTCCCTGAGTTCAATCCCCGGTACCAAAAAAAATAATAATAATTTAAGAAATAATCAGAACAGGGTAGAGAATTATGACATAAAAAATTAACTATACAGTAAGACTGGTTTCCACTTGTAAAGTCATTTAGCAAGGGACTATCAAGCACTGAAAAACAGAAAGCAAAATGGAAACATGCTATTTCTCTACAAATGGTAATGGCATTGTGTTACCATGATCAATTTCCAGAATGTTTATTTGCAGTGGGCTACTTTACCTGCAGAGGCTGGAATCACCTATTAAGTTAGCAGCTGACAAAGAAATATTTTTTTTGGTACTGAAGATTGAACTCAGGGGCACTCAACCACTGAGCCACATCCCCAGCCCTATTTTGTGTTTTATGTAGAGAAAGGGTCTCACTGAGCTGCTTAGCGCCTCGACTTTGCTGAGGCTGGCTTTGAACTCGTGTTTCTCCTGTCTCAGCCTCCCAAAGTGCTGGGATTACAGACATGTGCCACTGCGCCCAGCTAAGGCTTTTATACTTTTATTGGCTAAATTAGTATGTGTCGTACGGGAGAGGCACACTAGAAGGTACCATCAAGAACTTATAGGTCAAAGACCATATTCACTATTGAAAGAAAAATATCTGCTAGCTGTTAGCAGAGAAAAATTAACAGCAAACTGAGGGGCTATTCATTTAAACTTTTTCATCACAATATTGCCACTGTAGGCAACTTGTGATATCCCTTCCTAAGAATTTATTCAATGTCTCTTAAGCACAGGATCATCTATGCAATTAGTGTTTCATCATCAGGGAACAGAACAGTAGGCAACTCCTCCAGAGACTCCTTTCCTGAGTCTTTCACCAAGGGTAACAGAGATTGGGGGGGAGGGTACTAGGGATTGGATTCTGGGGTACTCGGCCACTGAGCCACATCCCCAGCCCTATTTTGTGTTTTATGTAGAGGTAGGGTCTCACTGAGTTGCTTAGCGCCTCACCGTTGCTGAGGCTGGCTTTGAACTCGCGATTCTCCTGTCTCAGCCTCCCAAAGTGCTGGGATTACAGGCATGCGCCACCACACCCAGCTGAATAACAGCAATTTTAGTTCTCATTGTAAATGAGTACGTGCTATCATTAGGGAAAACTTTCTTCTCATTTCTTAGAGGAGTTCTTGGCTTTTCTAACTTAAAAAAGACACCATAAAGTACAGTGGTGCACACCTGTAATCCCAGCACTGTGGGAGGCTGAGACAGAAGAATCCATGAGTTCAAAGCCAGTCTCAGCAATGAAGAGGCACTAAGCACCTCAGTGAGACCCTGTCTCTACGTAAAACACAAAATAGGGCTGGGGATGTGGCTCAGTAGTCAAGTATCCCTGAGTTCAATCCCCGGTACCCCCCCAAAAAAGACACCATAATATATGTTAACTAATGACCTATAATTAACATATATTATCCTTCCAACTCTCATTATTAAACTAAGCAGCAAATCATGAGACTGAGCCTTTTCTTTTGGAGGCAGTACTGGGATTGACAGCTAGGCAAGCTGCTCTATCACTGAGCTATATTCCCAGTCCCACTTAACTGTTTTTTAAAATGAAGTTGTTACTAGCCAGGTACAGTGGCACACACCTATAATCTCAGTGACTTGGGAGGATCACAAATTCAGGGCCAGCACCAGCAACTTAGCAAGACTCTGTCTCAAAAATAAAAAGAACTGGATATGTAGCTCAGTGGTAAAGCACCACTGGGTTCAATTCCCAGGACTGCCAAAAAAAAGAGCATGGTTCTGTATGGATAAAATAAGTATAGAAATAATCAATTTTTAAAAAATTTTTAGATGCTGATGGACCTTTATTTATATGTGATGCTGAGAACTGAACCTAGTGCCTCACATATGCTACGCAAGCACTCTAACACTGAGCCACAACCCAGCCTGGAAATAATCAATTTTATTGGTAAGGTTGAAGAGAACAGAAAGGCTTGTGCTATTAAGTATTTAAAGATGATATAAGGCTACCATAATTAAACACTGAGTACCGAAACAAGATCAAATAAATGAGCCGAGCACAGTGGCACAAGCCTGTAATCCCAGCACTTAGGGAGGCTGAGACAGGAGAATCGTGAGTTCTAAGCCAGCCTCAGCAACAGCAAGGTGCTAAGCAACTCAGTGAGACCCTATCTCTACATAAAACACAAAACAGGGCTGGGGATGTGGCTCAGTGGTCAAGTGTCCCCGAGTTCAATCTCCAGTACCAAAAAAAAAAAAAATCAAATAAATGGAAGAAAAACACAAATTCTAGAAAATATACCTTGTGGCTGGGTATGGTGTTGCACACCTATAATGCCATAGATTCTGGAGACTGAGGCAGGAGGATCAAAAGTTCAAGGCTAGCTTGGACAACTTAGCAAGACCATTCCAAAGTTTTGTTTTGTTTTAAAAAAGGTGGTGGTGGTGGTGCCTGGGGGTATACCTTGGTGGTTCAAGCCCTATTGAATTGAATCCCCAGTACCACACAAAAAAATATACTCTGGGCTGGGGTTATGATACAGTGGTAGCGTGCTCGCCTAGCATGCGTGAGGCACTGGATTTGATCCTCAGCACCACATAAAAAAAAATAAAGATATTCTGTCTACCTACAACTAAAATATAAATATTAAAAAAAAAAAAAAAAAAACTCTGTAAAACACCCTGTAAGGGTGGATTTTCTTTTCTTTTTGGGGGTTGGGTGGGAATCAAACCCAGGGCCTTATTATGCCAGGTAAGCACTCCACAGCTGAGGCACAACACCCTAGCACAAAGCTGGCTTTTCAAATCGGTAGAAAAAGAAAATATTAGTGACTGTTTGATAGTCCTATCTAATCCTATTAAAGACACTATCAATAATTTGCTTAGATGTAAGAGAGATTGTATTCATTTAAAAGGACAGAAAGGCAATAACAACAATAATAGAGTACAGCAATAATAATAATAGAATAATAGCCAGGCACTGTTCTGACTGCTTTATAAATTCACTTAATTCACAAATCTGCTATGAGGAACACAGTATTTACTAGCTCCACCCATTTTTTTTTTCCTCCAGCTGCACCTCCAGACAGGATCCAAAGAGGAATTTTGTAATCTCTTCTCTGGGTTTTATAAAGGTTTCCTTTACCCTTCTGTGTTAGCCTCTTAAAGTACTGTATTAATCTTAAGAAGACACAGGTTAGGGGCTGGGGTTGTGGCTCAGTGGTAGAGCACTCGTGTACCGCAGTGAGGCACTGGGTTCGATGCTCAGCATCACATACGAATAAATAAATAAAAATAAAGTTATAATAAAAATGTCAATCTTTAAAAAAAAAAAAAAGAAGACACAGGTTAGGGCATAGTACTCCCATTTAAAAAAGAGAAAACTATGCACATCTATTTCACCTCACTGCTTCATTAAGGCAACAATAGGGAGCTCTAGATAATCAGTAAGAGCTGGGAATAGTGGCGCATGCCTGTAATCCCAGCGGCTTGGAAGGTTAAGGCAGGAAGATCACAAGTTCAAAGTCAGTCTCAGCAATTTAGCAAGACCTTGTCTCAAAATAAGAATCTGGGCACGATGGCACATGCCTATAATCTCAGCAGCTCAGGAGGCCGAGACAGGAGGATTGTGAGTTCAAAGCCAGCCTTAGCAATGGAGGCACTAAGCAACTCAGTGAGACTGTCTCTAAATAAAATATAAAAAAAAAAAAGAGGGCTTGAGATGTGGCTCAGTGTTTGAGTGCCTCTGTACTCAATCTCTGGTCCTGAAAAAAATAAAATAAAATAGGGCTGAGGACATGGCTCAGTGATTAAGTGCTCCTGGGTTCAAATGCTGATAGTAGTAGTAGTAGCAGTAGTAGTAGTAGTAGTAATAACAGTAATAGTAATAATAATAAAGCACAGGTGAAAGAAAAAAAACCCAGAAGGTTGGAAAACATGGCCAAGGAAATCCCTCAGAAAACAGAACAAAAATGCAGAGATGCAAACAGCAGGGAGAAAAAAGATAAAATTATTGGCTCAATCTTAAAGATTCGGCATCCAAATAATAAATATAGGAAAAGAGTAAAGAAAATAAACAAGAGCCCGGCGCAGTGGCACATGCCTGTCATTCCAGCAACTCAGGAGACTAAGGCAGGAGGATTGCAAATTCAAGGGCAGCCTCAGCATATTAGCAAGGCCCTATGCAACTTAGTAAATTCTTGTCTTAAAAATAAAGGGGCTTGGGATGTAGCTCATTGGTAAAGCAACTATGGGTTCAATCCCCAGTACCCAAAAAAAAAGAAAACAAAGAAGAGAAAAACCTAAGACCTAATTAGAGAAAACTCCTCAGAACTGAAGAACTTAAGTGTCAGTCCACTGAGTGGTTAGCATACTAGATGAAAACAGCCACACCAAGAAAATCATGAAATTTCAGCACACTGGGACAAAGAGGTCTAACAGTTTCATATAGGTAACATATAGGTTACCTCACCAACAGTGGAGGCCAAAAGACAACAGAATAGGATCTTCAAATTTTTCAAGGAAAATATTTCCAAATTTCAATTCTATACCTGATCAAACTAATGATCAACATAAGGGCAGAATGAAAGCTTTCAGCTATGTAATGTCTAAAAAATTTACCTCTCATGTTGTACACTTTCTTCAGGAAGCTAACAGAGAAAGGTCAAGGTATTCCTCCAAAACCAATAGCTCAGTCAAGGGTGAGAAAAATCTGAGACTGGACCCAGCCCAGGTCCAGAGCCCAGGAGAGAAAGGAGAATCATCAGGATGATGACAAGAGCAGGACAGCTGCACCGCGCTGCTGCCTACAGCACATGTCCACATGGGGCAGAACACAAGGGATCTCTAAAAGAATAGAACGCACCAGACAGCCTAAGTACACACATGTCCTCAGGAAGATCTACACTGCTGGCCAGAGTGTGGAAAGGAATTACTGATAAAAACACAAAAATGAAGCACAACAAGAAAAAAGGTAATTATTAGCAGAGAAAACAATTGTGCAAAAAAGGAAAAGTAATCATGGCATGCAATATGACTGGACTTTGGAAAAAACGATACATAACCACAATATTATCAATTATGAATACTGCTCTAACCAAGTATAATTATAATTGGAGTGAAAAAATTTGCACATATGCGATGGTCATGAAAGTCTGACAAAAACCATCACACTGGGGAAAAAAGCTGATTATTTAGAGAGACAATACCAAAAGATAAAGCAGAGAGTTGAAAACAATTCTTTCTAGGGACTGGGAAGGGGACCAAAGAGGGACTGCTGTTTTTCATAAAAAGCCCTGTGGCTGGGTGCAGTGTCACACACCTGTAATCCCAGCACTTAGGGAGACTGAGACAGAAGAATCGCGAGTTCAAAGCCAGCCTCAGCAATGGCAAGGCGCTAAGCAACTCAGTGAGATCCTGTCTCTACATAAAACACAAAATAGGGCTGGGGATGTGGCTCAGTGGTCAAGTACCCCTGAGTTCAATCCCCAATACCCCCCCACCAAAAAAAAAAGCCCGGTGAAGCTGATGGTCTATATGTCTAGGTAGAATTTTATTTTATTTGCACACCTATCAATACAATTCTGGGGACTAGGGATATAGCTCAATGGTACAGCATTCACGTACATGCACAAGGACTCGAGTCTGACTCCCAGCACTGCAAAAAGTAAGGTTTTTGGGGCTGGGGCTATAGCTCAGCAGTTGAGCACTTGCCTCGCATACGTAAGGCACTGGGTTCGATCCTCAGCACCACATAAAATAAATAAAGATATTGTGTTCATCTACAACTAAAAACAAAATATTAAAAAAAAAAAAAAAGTAAGGTTTTTATTTTTAAGCACAAACTGTAAAGTGTCATTTATTTATTTATTTTTGGTATTGGGGATCAAACTCGGGCTTTTGTTTGTTGATTGGTTGGTTGGTTGGTTGGTTTTGGTACTGGAGATTGAACCCAGGAGCGCTTACCTACTGGAGCACATCCTCAGCCCTTTTTTGTATTTTATTCAGAGACAGAGTCTCACTGAGTTGCTCAGCACCTCGCCATTGACGAGGCTGGCTTTGAAATCGCAACCCTCAGGCCTCAGCCTCCCAAACCACTGGGATTACAGGTGTGTGCCACCATGCCCAGCTCTGGTTTTTTATTTTGAGACAGCATCTTGCCATATTGCTGAGGGCCTAATTACTAATTGAACTTGTGATCCTCCTGCCTCAGTTGATCCCAAGTTGCTGGGATTGTTACAGGCATGTGCCATTTTGCCCCGCTTATAAAATGCTTTTTAAAGAAAAGAAAATGTATTGCACAAAGAAACCAAACATATATAACAATTTACTCATATGCATCACAGTCATGTATGATGAAAAGGGGAAAATGAGGAAAAGGCTTTCTACCAAAAAGAGATGAGTTAAGACATTCTATGAAACATCCATAATGAAATGCCTTGAGCCACTAAAAAATCCAAAGGGAAAATTTGTTGTTTGTAAGAACCAGGTGACAAAAACTACAAGTCCAGCCAGGGGTGGTGGCACATATCTATAATCCCAGTGACTCAGAAAGCTGAGGCAGGAGGATCCCAAGTTTACAGCCAGCCTCAGCAACTCAGCAAGGGCCTCAGAAACTTAGTATGACCTTGTCTCAAAATATTAAAAGAAGGCTGGGGCTGGGGCTCAGTGGCAGAGTGCTTGCCTACCACATGTGAGGCACTGGCTTCGATCCTCTGCACCACATAAAAACAATAAACAAAACAAAGATATATATATATTTAAAAAAGAACACATGCTTTAAAAAATATATACTAAAAGGAAAAAAAAAGGGCTGGGAATGTGGCTTAGTGACTAAGGACCCTTGGATTTAATCCATGACACCCCAAAGTAGAAAACAAAACAAAAAAATTAAACTTCAATTTTGATTAAACGAACACATTCAAGTAACATACACATGGAAAAAAGTCTGTTCACCAAAATATTTACATATATACACACATACATATGTCTATACATATACACACATTAAGTCTATAGATGATCTCTTTCAGATAAATACTGCATTATGAACATAGCACTTCCATTAAGGAAGCCCATAGATAATCAACTTTGAACACATAAAGCTGGTTTTACAAATCAGTGAAGTTATTAGTTCTGTTTTTTTTAAAATATTATCAATTTTATTAATCCATATATTCAAAGTATTTTCATTTTACTAACATCATCAATATAAAATGATAGATAACACAGTTTAGTCTTTTGCATATTCAATCTTCAAAACTCAAGTGTTTTCTATACTGATAGCAATTCGAGCTAGCCACTGGTTTTTTGTTGTTGTTTTTTTAAATTGGTTATTGGTTCTTTTTAGTCACCACACATTTACCTTATTAGAACAATGACTTGACATGCACTAGACCCGAACACTTTCTCCAAAGAACACTAGCAGCACCACTGGCTTCTCCAATTGACAAAGTCAGGATGCAATCCTGAAATGAGAGAAATAAGTGATAAAATGGTTACCCATACCTCGCAGATTAGATTCCATTACTAATGTTTGAAATCCATAAGCAAAAACTCCCAATGGATAAAGGCTTCTCTCGTAAAATGTACTGGTCTGATGGTCTGCCTCTAGCCAATCTGTCTGACATATATCTTCATCCATCCAACCTCCCACAGCATGGAAAGCTAAATCCTTCATTCTTATAACCTGACGCTTCTACTGGCAACAGTTCAGGTGCTAGGGTTTGCATTATGCAAGACTAGTTCACAAGCTTCATAACTCAACCTGGTGAACTTCAAAATAAGAAAAAATTCAACTGAGATATGCTAAACTAAAGTAACAAATACGTGCCAAGTTAAAATACCCCCATCTCCACCCCTAAAGGCACATGCACAAAAAATCTTTCTTCCAGTTGTCTAAATATTCCTAGATCTATGAGCACAGTCATACATTAAAGCTAGGTAGATTACCCACAACACTAAGGATAACCAAGTTCCAAGACCAGCAAACTCATAATGTCCTCGCTCCTGCTTGTTACTAAAGTGTTACTATTCATGAAGATGCAGTCTGGACATTCATCTTCCTTTCTGCATTTACTCAGCATTCACTCACCTCACCTTTCTTTGAACTCTGTGGCTTGAATCCTTGCCTGTTTAGTCAGGAAGAAAAGGATTTCAGAAAACTATGGATCCAAACTCGCTGCACCCATAGCATCCTCAAAGTAGAATGGCTCCTACCATAAACATTCCTACAAGGGTCTCCTTCCCCAAAAGCTGTCACTGGTTCTCCCAGGCCAGGTTAGGTATTGCCCTCTGCGATACCCTAGCCAGGTCTCTCCTTACGACCCATCTAATGTTCTGTTGTTAAATGTCAATTTCCTTACTGAACTATCAACTCTTTATGTACCTAACACTGATGTGTTTGCTAAGTAAACTGTATTCAAGCAATAAACTCATGACCTATACCAACAGTAATCAAATAATTAATATTACAACCAACAAAAACCTACTTTTAAAATCACAGGATGAGAGTTTTATTCTAATGAATGTAGTATTCAATAAGACGCTTTACACCAAATTAAAGACAAGGCTGATATATACTCAGTTAATAAAACACCACTTTTGAAAACTCATCCTTTCAAATTTTTTTTTTTTTAAGTTTGTAAATGGACACAATACCTTTATTTATTTTTATGTGGTGCTGACGACTGAACCCACTGCCTCAGCCATGCTAAGCAAGTACTCCACCACTGAGCTACAACTCCAGCCCCTCAAACTAGTTTTGCGTGTATTCTTGCACTTTATCTTCAGAATTCATGTTAGGGTTACATCAGCCAGCACCTGCTCCATTTCCTAATGCCAGAGACACAGGTCTCACATCAGTGAGCTTGCCCAGTGAGGGAAATCCCATGACTGCTACAGGCCTGATACCTGCTTACTCTAAAACACACTGAATTAAAGAAACCAACCATTCCAACACATCCACCCTTCAAAATCTAACCAGATGGCAAAAGCACACAGGCAAAAACCTCAGATAATGGCAAGAACTGTACCATTCCAACTAGTCTTTAATTTTCCACTGTTCCAACAAGAAGCAAATGTGAAGATCCAGTTCTTAGTTATTTGATTCTGTGATAGTAAGGAGACATCTGAAACCCTGGGTCATCCCTACCATCAATTTTTACTGCCCATCCCCACCAACTTGTCCTGCCATTAACAATCTGGGCATCCACAGACATGCTTTACAGCCTCTATCTCCTAAACTTCCCTTGCCCAGACACTCATGTTTTAGCAAGGAGATGGCACTACCCCCAACAGATCCTCTTTCTTTTCTACACATTACTAACTGTTCATTCTTTCAACAAAAAATATATTTAGTTACAACTACATGCTAGGCACTATTCTAGGCAGATTCAATAGTTAAAAAGTCCTTCAAGCTAGGTATGGTGGTACAGGCCTGTAATTCCAGAAACTCAGAAGGCTGAGCACCAGGATTTCAAGTTTGAGGCCAGCTTGGGCAACTTAGCAAGATCCTGCCTCTAAATGAAAAATAAAAAGGCCTGGGGATGTAGCTCAGTGGTATTACAGCGCCCCCTCTGGGTTCAATCCTCAGTACCACACATACACACAAAAACCTTCATTCGGGAATGAGAGTCACGATTTTATATAAAGCAGCATGGAAAGGCCTTACTCACGGAAAAAATTGAACAGAGACTAGAAGAGAAAGACTATGCTGTGCCTTATTTTGTACATAGGTCCAAACAGATGAAAAAGCAAGTACAAAGACCATGTGCAGAGAATAGGTTTGTATGAGGAACACAGATAATTAAACAGCAATTACAAAGCATGAAGTTGCCAGGAAGCAATAGGTAAAACAGTTTTAAAGACATGGATGCATGGGTAGGGCCTTCAAGTCATCCTAAGGACTTGTATTCCTCTGGGTAATGTGGGCCCCCACTTAAGTGCTTAGAGCACAGGAGTAGTATGATCAGAAGTATAGTTTAAAACACTACAGCCAGAAAGCTATGGGCGGTGGCGCACACCTGTAATCCTAGCACTTTGGGAGACTGAAACAGGAGAATTGCAAATTCAAAGCCAGCCTCAGCAACAGTGAGGCGCTAAGCAACTCAGTGAGACCCTGTCTCTACATAAAACACAAAATAGAGATGAAGATGTGGCTCAGTGATGGAGTGCCCCTGAGTTCAATCCCGGGTACAAAAAACAAAACTATAAATTACTGTGACAGGGGCTCCAACGGCACACACGTGGTACCTCTGTTTTGTTTATTTTTATGTGGTACTATGGATCGAACCCAACGCCTCACACATACTAGGCAAGCGCTCTGCCACTAAGCTACAACCCCACTTTTTAAAAATACTTTTATTTATTTATTTCTATGTGGCATTGAGGATCGAACCCAGTGCCTCACACATGCTAGGCAAGTGCTCTACCACTGAGCTATAACCCTAGCCCAGCATGTGGCACTTATAAGACAAATTTCTGTGACACATTATGGCTGCTGAATGGAGAATAAATTTTAAAGGACAAAGGGCAGAATAAATTGGTAGATATTACCTAAAATAATCCAGGTAAAGGATAGCAATGCCTTAGAACACAGTATAGCTCAAAATACTCCCAGCATTTCATACACTACCAGATCTTAACTAGCACATAATTCCTAAATTCAAACAAAGGTTAAATGCTAATATTCTCAGACCACAGCATTTGTATCTATATTGTAAACAAAAGCAATTTTTTCTTCTTACCTCACCTCAGGCTCCCCTGGCAGCCCTTTATCAAGAGAAACAAAGATAAAGAAACACAAGGATAACCTTGGTCTCTCCTCTGACCTCTAACGTCAAAGCTAGTCCTCTAAACCATGAGACACAACATGTTTAAATAATATTTGAGGGCTAATGTGTTCTGGCTTCAAAAGCATAACCATAGCAATAAAAGTAAATAAAAGGCTGGGCATACAGCAGGAGGTTTGCCAAGTTCAAAGCCAGCCTCAGCAACTCAGTAAGGCCCTAAGCAACTTAGAGAGAACCTGCCTCAAAATAAAAAATAAAACAGGCTGGGGATGTAACTCAGTGGTAAAGCACCCCTGGGTTCATAAAAGAAAAAATGATGGTAAAAACATGTGGATAAAAGGACTTGGGGGAAGGAGTGCACGCCTCTAAGAGATTCGGGAGGCTGAGGCAGGATGATTACAAAATTTGAGGCCTGTCTCAGCAACTTAGCAAGACCCTATCTCAAAATTTTAAAAATTAGGGCTGGGGCTGTAGCTCAGTGGTAGAGGGCTTGCCTCGCATGCGTGAGGCACTGGGTTTGATCCTCAGCACCACATATAAATAATAAATGAATAAAAGATCCATCAACAACTAAAAAAATATTTAAAAAAAAATTTTTTTAAAACTTAAAGAGCTGGGAATGTGGCTCAGTGGTGAAATATCCCTGGGTTCAACCTCCAGTGCCAAAGAAAAAGAAAAAACAATCTACCAGGGCACTGTAAATTCCCTTTCAAAAGTTAAACATGCTCAGTTAAAATCACATCCTCATGGATTAATATAATCACATTCTTGCCGGGTGTGGTGGTCCATGACCATAATACCAACTACTTTAGAGGCTGTGGCAGGAGGATCACAAGTTTCAGACCAGCCTCAGCAACTTAGGCGAGACCCTGCCTCAAAAATTTTTTTAAAAAGTGGGGTGGGCTGTTTGCTAGGGATGTGGCTCAATGGTAAAGAACCCCTGGGTTCAATCCCCAGTACTGGGGTGGGGAGGAGGGGGACCTGGGTGTCTTGTGATTAAAAGAAATCACAATCAAATCCAATCTACCTGCAAAAATGCTGACCTGGGAGGACATCAGAGTTTAGGACAAATAAGACTAGAATTTGGATCATAGAGCCATCAAGAACTGAAAACTGAAAGCACTTCTGGAGATCATATCTAATACAATCCCAGTTTTAGAGATGAGAAACTGTGCCCAGAAAAAAAGGCTAAGATGAAGAGCTAAAACTATAGTGCCTAAAGTACTTTGCCTCTCAGTTGGCTCCCAAATCTTGCCACAATACCTTTTACTTGCTAAAGAAAAATAAGCCACATCCTTCAACTAGTCTGCTCTATTATCTTATTCATCTTCCAGTTATTACCTAAGGGACAGTTTTTAAAATGTATCTTGTGAAATCAGTCTTGGTTCTTTCCCTTTTCCTTTTTTAGTTCTGGGGATTGAACCTAGGGGCACTTAATCACTGAGCCACATCCCTATATCCCCCCTCCTCCTTTTTTTTAGTACCAGGGATTGAACTCAGGCTGGCTTTGAACTTGCGATTCTCCCATCTCAGCCTCCGAAAGTGCTAGGATTATAGGCATGTGCCACCGCACACAGCTCCTAAACCTTTTTATTTTTATTTAAAGACAAGGTCTCACTAAGTTGCTTAAGGCCTCACTAAATTGCTGAGGCTGGCTTTCAACTCATGATCCTCCTGCCTCAGCCTCCCAAGCTGCTGGGATTATAGACATGCGCCACCATGCCTGCCTTGTCTTGGAAAACATTCTTAGGAAAAAAAACAACTCATTAAAAGTTGGCTAAATTGAAAAAAAAAAAAATTGGCTAAATTGTACTCTTCGTAGAGGCACCAGAGGATGTTCTGATTGTAAGAATAAATCTAACTTACAGTTTATTTGTAAAGAAATTTCAGTCAACGAAAAAATTTCAGAGTAGAGTAGAAAAGGGGATGATACATTCAAAGTCTATCTTCCATACTTCACTAATTGTGCTAGAAATATTTTTCATCCAAAATAGTAGTTTGAAGAAAAAAAAAAACAAAAAAACAAAATAGTAGTTTGATTAACAATCCATTTAACCCAGGGCATCAGACCCAATAATAAACTTCTAAGACTCACATTCGCTTTCATTTTTAACAAGCAATAAGAATAAGACCAAATTTGGTAACAGAATAACTTGTCACAAAGATGATATAACTTCTCTGATTAAAGGTCCCACTTGCTTACTGAATAAAATCCAATATGCTAGGTCACAGTCTTGTTCTAACCACTCCATCCTCTACCACTCACTTCTATGCTTCTACCCTTAATTAAACTTTTTAGAATGAATTTTTCGGCTTCCACATCTTTAAACATGCTCCTTCCACTGCCTTGAATAGCCTCCTCGCAAACATCACTGTCCCAACCTACACCCCACACACATACACAAAATTGCAAGCAGCTGCTCAATTTCCATCCTTCTACAACCAGCTCAAATGACAACTTCTATGAAGCTTCTAACAACAGTAAATCAAATCCTTAAAATATCTTTCAGTTTCCAAAATCAACTTCAAAAAACAAAGTTGAGCCAGGCACGTGGCACAAGCCTGTAACCCCAGCACTTAGGGAGGCTGAGATAGGAGAATCGCAACCACAAGTTGCACTAAGCAACTCGGTGAGACCCTGTCTCTACATAAAACACAAAAAATAGGGCTGGGGATGTGGCTCAGTGGTTGAGTGCCCCTGAGTTCAATCTCCAGTACCAAAAAAAAAAAAAAAACAAAGTTGGTACACACTTATTTAAACAATGGAAAGTACAAATCAGTTAAATCCCAAATCAGGGACATCAGCCCACACCTTTAATCCCAGTGACCCAGAAGGTCAAGGCAAGAGGATCACAAGTTTGGGGCCAACCTCAGCAACTTAGCAAGGCCCTAAGCAACTTAGTGAGAATGCTGTTTCAAAAATTTTTTTAAATGTAATAAAAAGGGCTGGGGATGTAGCTCAGTAGTAAAGCACCCGTGGATCGATGCCCAATATGAAGGAAGGGAGGAGGGAAGGAGGAAAGAAGGAAGGAGGGGCTGCCACTGTAGCTCTTGTCTAGCATGTGTGAGACACTGGGTTCCATCCTCAGCACCACATAAAAATAAAGAAAATAAAAGTATTGTCTCCATCTACAATAAATAAAATTTTAAAAAAGGAATTTTATCAGTTAAATGCTAAATCCCTAGAAGTTCCTTAACTCACACTAGGTCCAATTCAGGAGCTCACTACTCAATGAAAAAACTCTTAACACGCTTACATCTTTATAAACTACAGCAAGAAATGTACCCAAGAAAAAGCAAGTACAATGCTTTAGATGGGAGACAAAACATCAAATAACTGTATCCAAAACTTACAATCTCAATTTAAACAGTGATTTTCTACACATCAGAATTAGTTAACAGCAAGAAGATGAACAGTCCAGAAAATAAAACCTATATTTCTATAGCTTTACCATATTTTACACCCAAAAAGGAAACCAAAGATCTCTCCTCCTTGGAAAGTATCTTGATTTTGTGTTGACAGCTTGGTAAGAATAGTTACTAGAATAAAATCAGGTGAGGACAAGGTCAAAATTCCATATGGAATAACAATTGCACACACAGTTACAGCTTATGTAATATTTTTGTCTTACACATTAAAAACTTAGTTTTCTAACAAATAGCAATAATTTATTTGATTTCAAAATTAAGTGATCTTCCATTCATGGCTCACATAGACAGGTACCTGAAAACACATAAATGTAACTTTAGCTTATGCAATACTTTTTTAGGGGAGTGTTGAAGGGAGAGGGTACTGGGGATTGAACCCAGGGGCACTCTACCATTGAGCTATATCCCCATTGTTTTATTTTTTTTGGTACAAGGTCTTGCTAAATTACCAAAGCTGGCCTTTAACTTTTGATCTGCAGGATTACACACGTGTCACCATGCCAGACCATATAATACTTTTTTTTGGTACTCGGGATTGAACTCAAGTGTACTGGACCACTGAGCCACATCCCCAACCCTATTTTGTGTTTTATGTAGAGACAAAGTCCCACTGAGTTGCTTAGTGCCTCGCCATTGCTGAGGCTGGCTTTAAACTTGTGATTCTCCTGTCTCAGCCTCTGGAATTGCCGGGATTACAGGTGTGCGCCACCACGCCTGGCTTATGCAATACTTTTGACTTGCACAAAAAAACCTTAGTTTTTTTAATAACCAGAGCAATTATTTAGTTGACAACTTCAAAATTAATCCATCTTTCATTTACTTTCATGGCTCAGGTAGGCAGGTACCTCAAACCATCATAAATGCTCAGTGTAGGTATTAGCTCTTATGAGAAAGTTTGCACTATGGGTTAATTTCATTAAAATAGTTTTTTTCATTGGCTAGGTTTGTAGCTCAGTGGTAGAGCACTTGCCTCGCATGCATGAGGCACTGAGTTCGATCCTCAGCACCACATAAAAATAAATAAAGATATTGTGTCCATGTACAACTAAAAAAATTGTTTTTAAAAAATAGTTTTTTTCATTAAACTTCCTTCTCTCAGAACTATTTCAAAAAAATGAAAAGGGGGCTGGGGCTGTACCTCAGTGGTAGAGCACTTGCCTAGCATGCGTGAGGCACTGGGTTCGATCCTCAGCACCACATATAAATAATAAATGAATAAAATAAAGATCCATCAACAACTAAAAAAATATATATTAAAAAATAAATAAGCTGGGCGCGGTGGTTCACACTTGTAATCCCAGCATTTAGGGAGGCTGAGACAGGAGAATCCCAAGTTCAAAGCCAACCTCAGCAATGGCGAGGCACTAAGCAACTCAGTGAGACCCTGTCTCTACATAAAACACAAAATAGGGCTGGGGATGTGGCTCAGGGGTCGAGTGCCCCTGAGTTCAATCCCCGGCACCATAAATAAATAAATAAATAAATAAATAGATAAATAGATAAATAAATAAATAAATAAATAAATAAGCAAGCAAGCAAGCAAGCTGGGCACAGTGGCGCAAGCCTGTAATACCAGCACTTAGGGACAGGAGAATCCCAAGTTCAAAGCCAGCCTCAGCAACAGTGAGGCACTAAGCAACTCAGTGAGATTCTGTCTCTACATAAAACACAAAATAGGGCTGGGGATGTAGCTCAGTGGTCGAGTGTCCCTGGGTTCAATCTCCAGTACCAAAAAAAAAAAAGTATATACTGTAATCCTTTTTCTCAAAAAAGGAGGAGGAATTTACAATGTTTCCTACAAAGTTATAAACAGCTTGTATTCAAAGACTATATTAACTTGTTAGGACTGTTGGGAGTGGTGGCACCTGTTATCTCAGCTACTCCTAAAGGTGAGGTAGAAAGACTGTTTGGGACCAACATAGGCAACTCATGGAGACTTGTTTCATGAAAAAAATAAAAGGGCTGTGGATGTAGCGGAGGTAGAAGGCCCCTGGGCTCAATCCCCAGTGTTACAAATAAATAACTCTTCACTTACCTTGTATAGAATTAAATGTGACAGAAGCCCATAAAATGCTTAAGCATTTATTTGGGGCTAGGGGGTGCTGCCTACCTGATGTCCCACCTACTTAGGAAGCTGAAACAGGAGAAGAGCCTGGGCTCAGAAGTTTAATGCCAGCCTGGACAACACAGCAAGACCCTGTCTCTAACTGGAGGTTGCAGGGGAAGGTTTGATATAATGGTGCACACATGTAATCCCAGCAATGTGGGAAGCTAAGGCAGGACAGTTGCAAGTTTGAGGCCAGCTGGGGCAACTTAGTGAGATCCTGTCTCAACATAAAAATAAAAAAGCCGGGGATGTAGCTCAGTGGTAGAATGCCCTGGGTTCAATCTCCAGTGCTGAGGGGGAGTGGGAAATCCAACCTTTTGAAGTATTTCTTTAATATTTAGATCCCAGTTTGCTCAAGAAAGTCACAACTCATGTTATTCCAGTATAGATCCCAGTTTGCTCAAGTAAGTCACAATTCATACATGTTATTCCAGCATAATTAGTAACAGTGTTCCCTCTCTCAACAGTATACTGGTTGAAGGACTGGGGATATAGCTCAGTGGAAGAACGCTTATCTAGTATGTGCAAGACCCTGGATTCAATCCCAGTACTGCTAATAAATAAATAAATACACACACACAGAGATTGAAAAAAATCACACGCTCACAATGTTAAATTATTTGACAAAAAATAAATCTAGCAGGGTGCGGTGGCGCAAGCCTGTAATCCCAGCACTTTGGGAGGCTAAGACAGGAGAATCGCAAGTTCAAAGCCAGCCTCAGCAATGGCGAGGCACTAAGCAACTCAGAGAGACCCTGTCTCTACATAAAACAGAAAATAGGGCTGGGGATGTGGCTCAGTGGTGGAGTACCTCTTCTTACAATATTTACATCCTACTTACAATGTTTACTAAGCCTCTTCTACATAATAGAACATCCTAGAGATTCAACAGTGAATCAAACAAATCCCTGCTTACTCTCTAAAAAGAGATAAAGGGTGGAAAACATAGATTTAAAATATTATAATGTCACATAATAATAATGGAAGATTAAGATGAGGGAAGTATCAGTTGGTAAGGACAGTAGTGTTTCAGAGTAACCAAAGAAGATCTCCCTTAGGACATTTTCCAATGTGACATACATGCATACAAAGACATCAAAATTGCCAGCCAGGTGTGGTGGTGCATGCCTGTAATCCCAGCACTTTGGGAAGCTGAGATAGGAGAATTGCGAGTTCAAAGCCAGCCTCAGCAACAGCAAGGAGCTAAGTAACTCAGTGAGACCCTGTCTCTACATAAAACACAAAACAGGACGAGATGTGGCTCAATGGTCAAGTACCCACGAGTTCAATCCCCAGTACTTAAAAAAAAAATAAAGGATTGCCAAAGGAGCTAGGGCAGCAGCTTAGTGGTAGAATGCTTGCCTAGCATATGCAAGGTTCTGGGTTCAATCCCCAGTGCCTCTAAAAAACAAAAAACTGCCAAAAATCAGGCGATAGAGCCAGTCCTTGACAACAAGCATAGTAAGAACTTGAGAGTACATAAAGCTAATTTTCATATAAAGAATCATTTTACTATGCATGAAACAAAGCTTTTCTCACACTGGTCTCACTCTAGAAGCCAAAGATATTAGTCAACACTCCAGCCTAGCACATGCAAAGCACATACTCTACCACTGCTACAGCACAGCCACAGGGTCTCCCTAAATTGCCAAGACTGGTCTTGAACTTGCAATCCTCCTGCCTACAACACCACATCTGGCTTTCTGGGTAACTTTAGAAAACAGTCTTACCTCCATGAATTACTCTATCAATCCTTTATTTATCCCACCCTTTTTACTAAAAGAGAAAATTGAGTTATTAACCTCCAATACACACAGGATTACTAAAAGCAAAGCAATGGGCTTCACAGATGTTTACTATATTTTAAAACAAAATAACTCTGGTTCTTCCATTTCAAGACAAGGACCAAAAGTTCTATAATTAGACATACAGAAAGTTGCCTTTGCTTGGTCTTCTACCTTCTGAGACAGGCTAAGCTATGCAGTTACACTCCAGATGCTACAAAGAAAACCCAGCAGAAAAAAAATGAGGACACTGCACATATGCCAGCTAAAAAAGGTATCAGATCAATGCCTATATGCTTTCTAAAAGTCCTGGGGTTTCTTCAGTTTGGAAATGAAACAACTCAAGGTTGTGGGGTTATTTTCCCCCTTACCACTTCATCTCCCTCTTCCAAAGTTACCTAAAGGAAAGAATGCATTGAGGGGGGAAAAAAATAGTGATATAATGTTAAGACAGCAAAATGACTGAATGGGAGCATTACAGACCTATATCATATATCCAGAAAAGAGACAACAAATTAAAATGTATACCACAACTAAACATGTAAATCAATAAAGATCAAAGGATCCTCTGCTCCCTATCAGGGATAAATGTCAGGCTGTGGTGGGGTCTGTGGCAAATTGGAGAGGAGGGCATGAACAAACCACAAAAGAGGGGCTGGGATTGTAGCTCAGGGGTAGAGCGCTTGCCTGGCATGCCAGAGGCCCTGGGTTCGATCCTCAGCACCACATACAAAGCAATAAAATAAAGACATTGTGTTCATGTACAACTAAAAAAATATTAAAAAAAAAAAAAACACAAAAGATGGCTGCTGCAAATACAAACACAGATCCATGGCTGCCAGATTTTTTGCGGGAGGAGGTGGGGGAGTATACCAGGGATTGAACCCAGGGGCACTTAACCACTGAGCTACATCCCCAGCCCTTTCTATTTTTTATTTCAAGAGTATCTCGCTACATTAAGGCCTTGCTAAATTACTGAGGCTGGCTTTCAATGTGCAATTTTCCTGCCTCAGTCTCCCAAATTGCTGGGATTACAGGCATGCGTCATTAGCCCTGCTTGCCAGATCTTATTTTTCAAGAGCAGCATGAATCCGAATTTTTATATAAAATTTCCCCTTTTTTAAATGTTGACAACTAATTCAAATTATAACACTGAGCCAAAAAAAATAAATCTGGAGATTGGATTTAGTCCATAAGCCTCAGTTTGCAATCTCCATCATGAAAGAAAAATACACAGTTCTCCCAGCGGCAGAACTAACTTCTGAAGCAGAAAACACACCCTATGATTCCAGTAAAACACTATCATCTGAAAACACTAAAGACACATGAATATACATGTGAAACCCCTAATTTTTGAAGAAAATCATATTACTCCTTTCACACTAAGTTGCACCATCTCTGCCACTAAAATAAGAACCATAAACAAAATCCAGGGGCTGGGGTTGTGGCTCAGTGGTAGAGCACTTGCCTCACACGTGTGAGGCACTGGGTTCAATCCCCAGCACCACACCACATAAAATAAAGGTATTGTGTTTATCTACAACTAAAAAAAAGAAAATCCATATATAAAAAAATATCCAATGGAAGAAAATATTAGAAACAAATTTTTTAAAAATATTTATTTTTTAGTTGAAGGTGGACAGAATATCTTTATTTTTATGTGGTGCTGAGGATCGAACCCAGTGCCTCACACGTGCTACGCAAACACACTACCACTGCGCCATAACCCTAGCCCTAGAAACAAATTTTTGTGAAACTGGACTTACCAAATTTCAGCCTTGTCAATATGAGCATAATCATTACCTTCTAAACAAAAAGAAACTAAAAGATGAGTTATATAGCACATAATATTTCAACTCTATTTCTCCTTTTAAAAAAAAGTCATTTCCTTTGAAAGACTAGGAAAGTTGATCTTTTAGAAGGGGTGCCTGTGTCTCTTACTGCCCTGGAAAACCTTGGACAATTACTTTTTTTATGTGTTATGAATCTGCATTATGAAGTCTAAAGCATTGGTTCTTAAACTTTTTTGAGACTCTAGTACAGAAAGAAAATGCACACCCTCAAAAAATTAATAGTTCAGGCAGGTGTGGTGGTGCACATCTGTAATCCCAGCAACTCAGGAGGCTGATATAGAAGGATCTCAAGTTTAAGGCCAGCCCCAGTAACTTAGCAAAACCCTGTTTCAAAAAAAAAAAAAAATTGGAGTTCATTGGCCCTGGGGAGTCCAAGAACATAGATTGAGTGTCCTCAAATTGGGTGCAGTGGATCACACCTGTAATCCCAGGAATTTGGAAGGCTGAGGCAGGAGGATTGCAAATTCAAGGCCAGCCTGGGCAATTTAGTGAGATCCCCATCTCAACATGAAAATAAAAAGGGTTAGGGACATGGCTCAGTGGTAAAGCTCCCGAGTTCAATCCCCAGTACTGCAAAAATAAATAAATAAATAAAAGTATCCTGATTTAGAGAACATTAAACCTACTTAAACTTCAAACCTTTTACTTCTTTTTTTTTTTTGGCACTGGGGATCGAACTCAGGGGTACTCAACCACTGAGCCACATCCCCATCTCAGCCTCCCAAAGTGCTGGAATTACAGGCATGTGCCCCAAGCCCGGCTACCTTTTACTTCTTCCTGCAGCTACATCTCCATCCCAACACTTCACATTAAGGCAACACCCATCTCCAGAAGGCTAGTAGTCTCTTCACCTGACATCCTCCAAATCTATTTTCCACATCTTCGCAAAAATAATTTTAAGCCGGGTGCAGTAGCGTACGTCTGTAATCCCAGCACTTTGGGAGGCTGAGACAGAAGAATCGCGTGTTCAAAGCCAGCCTCAGCAATGGCGAAGCGCTAAGCAACTCAGTGAGACTGTGTCTCTACATAAAACACAAAATCGGGCTGGGGATGTGGCTCAGTGGTTGAGCACCCCTGAGTTCAATCCTCAGTACCAAAAAAAAAAAAAAAAGTAATTTTAAACTGGGCACAGTGGCACATGCCTTAATCCTAGCAACTCAGCAGGCTGAGACAGGAAGATCACAAGTTCAAGGCCAGGCTCAGCGAATCAGCAATGCCCTAAGACATTGAGACCCTGTCTCAAAATAAAAAATAACAAGAACTGAGGATGTACCTCAGTGTTACAGTGCACCCGGGTTCAATCACCTGGGAAAAAAGTCACAAATTCCCTTTTTTCCTCCCTGTCTGTACTATTGAAATAACAGAAATTCTGTTGTAAATGACTATGTTCACACACATATACACACATATGTATCACAGCAACCCCTCCCACCTATCAGGATACCTCAACAGCTTTCCTAAACCATCAAACATCCCAGGCCTTTTTTTTTTTTTGGTGGTGGTGCTGGGGATTAAACCCAGAGTTTCCCCACACACTAGGTAACAGTTCTACCATTGAGCTAAATCCCCAGCCCATACCAACTCATCTTTAAACACTCTTCTTATTGTGTGCCAGCTACACTTGGCCTTCTTTCAGTTCAAAGAGGGCACTAAGTTCTGACCATCTTCCTTGCTGCTTCCCTGACACCCTACCTAACTGGTTCCTCACTCTCCCCCCAAAGAACTCCTCTGATCATTGTTAAATCTACTCCTTCTAAAAGCCGGGCGCGGTGGCTCAAGCCTGTAATCCCAGCACTTAGGGAGGCTGAGACAGGAGAATCGCGAGTTCAAAGCCAGCCTCAGCAACGGCGAAGTGCTAAGCAACTCAGTGAGACCCTGTCTCTACATAAAACACAAAATAGGGCTGGGGATGTGGCACAGTGGTCGAATACCCGAGTTCAATCCCCAGTACCAAAAAACAAAAAACCTACTCCTTCTAAGTACCTATTGAAATCTCCAGCTTAACCTCCATGCCACTTTTCTAAATGTGTAGTTATTCTACTTAACCCACTATCCTGTAAATTCCCAAAAGACAAGACTACATCTGTCTCACACTTCATTGCCCACACAGGGCCTAGCACAAGTAGGCCTAGTATACAGTTGGCTCTCTGATACTATTTGTTGAATCACTCATTCAGTCAATCAATCAGGGTCAATAGTGAATTAATCTTAGATGTTTATAGAATGAGTGTGTGTGAAGCAATCCACTAGTCTAATATTTGAGTAAAAATGCATTAACCAAGCCGGGCGCGGTGGCTCAAGCCTGTAATCCCAGCACTTAGGGAGGCTGAGACAGGAGAATAGTGAGTTCAAAGCCAGCCTCAGCAACGGCGAGGCGCTAAGCAAGCAACTCAGTGAGACCCTGTCTCTACATAAAACACAAAAAATAGGGCTGGGGATGTGGCTCAGTGGTCGAGTACCCCTGAGTTCAATCCCTAATACCAAAAAAAAAAAAAAAAAAAAATGCATTAACCACATTTCCTTCAATTCAGAATGTCAGTATGCTCAAGAGAAAGGCTAGCACCCTAAGATTTTTTTTGGTACCGGGGATTGAACTTAGGGGGTATTCAACCACTGAGCCACATCCCCAGGCCTATTCTGTGTGTGTATTTAGAGACAGGGTATCACTGAGTTTCTTAGTGCCTCGCCATTGCTGAGGCTGGCTTTGAACTTGCAATCCTCCTGTCTCAGCCTCCCAAAGTGCTGGGATTACAGGCATGTGCCATCACACCCAGCTCCTAAGATTCTTGGTAATTAGAACTATACAATCTAAAAAACAAATAAATCATATGCCTGTGAGCTCTCCCATTCAGCCTCTTCCTTCCCCATCTCTGTAATAGTCTTGGATATACTCCAAGCTCTTCCTCCTTCCAATTTTTCAGTACAAAACAGATCATTCTTTGTAAAACAAAATTTTTTCCTTTTATTAATTTCTTATTTATTTATTTACTTTTTAAAAATTTTTTAGTTGTAGATGAACACAATAGCTTTATTTATGTATTTTTATGTGGTGCTGAGGATCGAACCCAGTGCCTCACACTTGCAAAGCAAGTGCTCTACCACTGAGCTACAGCCCCAGCCCATATTTACTTATTTTTATTTTTTGTAGCAGTGCTGAGGATTAATCCCAGGACCTTATGCATGCCAGGAAAGCACTCTATCATTGAGCTACACCTCCAACTCTGTAATGCATAATTTAACTGGCTAAATCAAATTCAAGAATATATGTACTTAGCCAGGCACGGTGGCGCTCACACTTGTAATCCCAACACTTTGGGAGGCTGAGACAGGAGAATCGCGAGTTCAAAGCCAGCCTCAGCAATGGTGAGGCGCTAAGCAACTCAGTAAGACCCTGTCTCGGGGCTGGGATTGTAGCTCAGTGGTACAGCGCTTGCCTCGTATGCGTGAGGCACTGGGTTCGATCCTCAGCACCACATAAAAATAAATAAAGATATGGTGTCCATCTACAACTAAAAAAATATTAAAAAAAAAAAAAAAAAAAAAGACCCTGTCTCCACATAAAAAACTCAAAATAGGGCTGCGGATGTGGCTCAGTACCCGAGTTCAATCCCTGGTACCCAAAAAAAAAGAATATATGTACTTATTACATTATTGTATTTAAAGAAATACAGTAAGAAGCTGGGTGCAGTGGGGCGAGGCTGAAACAGGAGAATAGTGAGTTCAAAGCCAGCCTCAGCAACGGCAAGGTGCTAAGCAACTCAGTGAGACCCTGTCTCTATATAAAACACAAAATAGGGCTGGGGATGTGGCTCAGTGGTTGAGTGCCCCTGAGTAAAATCACCAGTACCAAAAAAAAAAAAAAGAAAAAAGAAAGAAATACCATAAGAGCCAGGCGCAGTGGCGCACGCCTGTAATCCCTGCACTTTGGGAGGCTGAGATAGGAGAATCAAGAGTTCAAAGCCAGCCTCAGCAACAGCGAGGCACTAAGCAACTCAGGGAGACCCTGCCTCTAAATAGAACACAAAACAGGCTAGGGATGTGGTTCAGTGGTCAAGTACCCCTGAGTTCAATCCTTGGTGCAAAAAAAAAAAAAAAAAAAAAATACAATAAACTAGGCATAGTGGCACACTCCTTTAATCCCAGCGGCTCAGGAGGCCAAAGCAGGAGGACTGCAAGTTCAAAGCCAGCCTCAGCAAAAGCAAGGCGCTAAGCAACTCAGGGAGACCTTGTCTCTAAATAAAATACAAAATAGGGCTGGGTTGAGTGTCCCTGAGTTCAATCCCTGGTACTAAAAAAAGAATGAAAGAAAGAAATACAATAAAAAAACAGCTACTACTACCATCACCACCAGTGCTAAAACTAAACTATACTGGGTTGGAGACAGCTCAGGCAAAAGGCCCTGGGTTCAATGCCCAGTCCTGCAAATAAATAAATAAATAGGACTGTACTCAGTCTGCTGACTCTATACACATCTGGAGAT